>LGSN01000636.1:0-24239 GCA_001314375.1 Phytophthora podocarpi | reverse complement strand
CTTCAGATCGATATTATCCAATTTCCGAACTTAACAAGTACTGTGACAGTAGTTCATTTTTTCTACTGCCCTCCGGGACGATCCAGTGGATTATGGAAATTCCTCAGACACGAACCATGCAACAACATCGGCGCTCCCGTTTATGGCATTGCTATTTATCGAGAGCCCTTGCTCAGGATAAATGATGTCATTGGATCCGTAGTGGTAATAGCATCATCGATGAGCGAATAATATACGAGACTTCTATGGTAAACTTCAGCTATAGGCAGGAAGTTTGGCGTTGTTGTAAGTGTCATTCCAGTTTGATATAATGAAGAAAGAGGAGCGAGAGTGGTGAGTGGTTGTGACTATGAGGGAGAAAGATGGATCCGGGGAATACTCTGCGGAGTAATCCAGGAAAGAATCTTGGTCCTCCCTTGCTCATTGTTGTGAGCCGGAGTAATCACTGAGAACCGTAAGTTTTTTTTTTGGCTGCGGCCTTTCCCAATGCAACACAACTAGCCTCGACTCACTTTTGAATTCCTGATCTACTGTGCAAGAGCTGTTAGTTTTCTTCGCTGCACTCGGAATCAAGTTCAACTCTGGTGCTAACGAGACTGGAAGGTTCTCGTACAATAAATAAGAGCATAATGAAGGGCTTATCGAGCGGTCCCATCGACGGTCCGCGCAGTCCAATACTAGTTATTTGACGCAAGTAGAGCACGATCTCCAGCATGATCGGCTGGACGTGACGCTTTTGACCGTTCGTCGTCCAGGCAATGCTAAAACAGCGCTAAGCTTAGTCGATATTTGAAATAGGCACGATGTTGCCAACCAGGTCGTATCATACTTCTCTGCTCAATCACAGTGAAGTGGTATCGCTGTTGCTGCTCTTGTGAGTCGACCATTATGAGAAAGAGGTTTCCTATACATTACTGGTATGGAAGATGCTTGTCTAAGCAAATAAATTATCAGTTTCATTCAGGGAATCTCAGCAATAAATATATATTTGGATTTTATTGAAATTATTGAAAAAACCATGCCACAATCGGGTTGCATCATGCAATTGCGTTCACCCAGAAATCCGACGGAATCACGTGGTCTCTCGTTTCGGTAAAGGAGGCAGAAGGTCACCGAGTACGTGAGTGGGTGCAAACTGAAGGCGCTGTGTTCCTGGCTCATTCACTATTCCATCGCTTTCTTTGGAGAGTGTTTGGACCAGGTACTCAATCGGTACGTCCTCAACGCGCTCAAGCGACAACTATTCCGACACTATCGCAAGGAATTTGGAAAAGAGGTTCCGGATAAACTGTTCGACAGATCGTCGCAAGATAAATAGCAAGCGGCACTCCAGCAGCAGAAACCACCACAGATTGGCAACATCAACATGACGATGCCATATCGCCGTACCAAGTGTGGACACCAGATCGGGTAGCTATGAAGCAATTTAATTTGTATCACCCAGGAAAGGAGACAAGTTCGGCGTGTTCGAAAAACTCCGCAGTGTGCAGGACAACATGAAAGTCAAACATATTTTCTGGGAATGTGACTGCGCCAAGACCTGCTGCTTATTCAGCAATTGACTGGGGCAAACGTGGAACCATCTACCCGACGGCAGTTCATGATGTATTGTGCGACGTGTTAAGCACCGCCGCTGTCTGAGTCACTACAGCACCGACATCAACTGGAGGTGGCGGTGCCTGTAGACAACTACGAAGAAGCAGCAAACTTGCTATGGAAAATCTTTGCAACAGCAGCGCTTTCCACATTGTGGACTAAGCTCAACGCGACAGTGCATAACGGCGAAGGTACAACCGCGACCGGGACCTGCAGAACGTTGCAGGAGTACGGCAAGTACGCGCAATCGTTAGGAGGTTTCAGAGCCACCCCGACACCAAGCTCGATGGAATTTGGCTCCATCACTGCTTAGCCGCTTTCGTGGTGGAAGTCATAGACACAAACAGCCACACAGATGAGGGATCCACGCTTCCAATAATACAGAACGAGCCACCCCTGGTCAAGTGGATCAGACGCTCACAGCATCCTAATAGCTAGATAATGGCTAAATATAGTATTGTGAAAGCCAAGCATGATGTCCTATTTATTTGCTAATCGATCGATTTAGAGCGCTAATAAGACCGATGTGCTATATANAGAGCAATACAGCAGGTGTATTCGATAGCTGACAAGAAGGTAAGCTCGGCTCTGGTGGAGTACTCTACAATGATGACATGGCCCAACATGGAGCTCTATATCAAGCCTAGTCAACATGCAATGCAGTATCAGCTAGTAGCACTTGCAGCTGAAACTGGCACCGTATGCGGGCAAAAGCCAATGCGAACTATTACAAGCAGAAGCCGTTCGTCGCGCAGCTACACATGTATGCTGCAAAGAATTTCGACAGGGCATTCGCCGTGCAATACCAGCTCGCATTGCAGAGGCGGCCGAAGCTATCGACTCGTACCTGGCAGAGCGGCTAGACGCACAAGGATATATTGCTCGCACACAGTGGGCTTTAGCCAACTTCATACTGACTCGTGACTGACTTGATACTCTTAGGCTTCTCTGCTGTTTCGCCATGTACTCCGATTAAGGTGTCCACACCCGGTTTGTAGTCCGATTTATAATTTAACTGCCTCTGATTAATAGCGTACCATGCGTCGTATTAGCTCGCTATTCTGCAAGGACAAAACATTCGACGATCACAATATCTGTTCACTCTATACATTTTCGAGTTTTTAATGCGATACATACATTTTACAGCCCTCTATTAAAGTTACCAACCCTATTTTTGTTTTCGAGGTCCGCTCTTGGTTTACATTCGTACAACATTCTTGTTCATGTTGCCATGTTGGTGTACATTCATACGACAGTAGTCTGGGCATCAATCAATCGGTTGGTCGCCGCAGAGTCAAAGGTTACTACACCGGTCACATCTGTCGCAATGGCGTCGACTTCCTCGTCCTCGGAGCTGCGCAAGACGCTGTCCAAGTATGCGCTGCCCAGCGCCAGTGAGCTGCGTCACCTGCGCGCCGCCGACCCCACGACGTCCTACCGCGCGTCTTTCTTCCGCCTGCAGATCGACGAGCTGTTGGCCGCCACAGGCCGCAAACCCAGCGCCAAAGTCGCGTCGAGCCTGCAAACACTGCTGTTCCAGGTGAAGGAGATCCTGCAAAATTTGCAGGACCAACAAGTCACTCAGGACGCATTGCAGGCTCGCGGTCTATTGGTGCGTAACCACGTCAAGCGTAAAGAGATCGTCCTGCCCTTCCAGCGTCCCAGTCGCCTGGACGTCGTGGGCAGCTACATCCTTCAGACCATGGCTTATTCCTCCAAGAAAAGCGCAGAGTACGGGGTCCTGACCGTCGACCTGGCGGTCGAAATGCCCGCAGACTGCTTCCTGCCCAAAGACTTTGGCAACTACCGGTACTTCGACAAGCGGAACTTGTACCTCGGAGTACTGGCGTCTGAGTTGCAAAGCCACACAGAGTTGTTTGAAGACGTGACGCTGCAGGCGTGGCATGGGGAGTATGAAAAGCCCGTGGCTATGCTAAAGGTGAAGCCCGAATTTTTGAGCGAGAATGGGATGAAGGGAACGAAAGTGCGTGTGCGGGTGGTTCCTGTCATCACGACGGAGCTGTTCAAGTTGGCGAAATTGGCCCCGTCGAGGAATAATGTCAAGCACGAACCCAATATGACGGAAGAGGAGATGAAGCAGTGCAGTACGCCTATGTACAACAACTCGATTCTGGAAGACATGATGGTGCGGCGACACACGAGGGAGCTGCATGCGGCGTTGAAGGAGGCTCCGCAGCTTGCCGAGGCCTGCATTTTGGCCAAGGTGTGGCTGAGACAGAGAGGCTTCCACAAAGCCATAGACTCGATGAACGACTTCTTGGTGTCGATGCTGCTGCTGTATTTGTACCAGATGAAGCGGATTAATGCGCAGACGCCGTCGGACCAAATGTTCAAGGTGCTGGTGCAGTTTATTGCCGTGCACAAGCTCGAGAACGACTCGCTGCAGTTCCCGCCGGCCGAAGGTGGCGTGGTGCTGACGACTGAAGGTATGCAAACATTCCGCAAGTCGTATGACCTGGTGTTCTTGGATTCTTCTGGCCGCCTGAACTTGTTCGGCCGTGTGACGCGGAGTGCGTGGGAGGAGATTCAGAATGCTGCTGCAGAGTCTGTAAAGCTAGTGCAACACTGCACGATGGATGACTTCCGATCGCTGTTCATCAAGAAAAACGAGTTGTGGACGCGATACGACCAGTACTACTGGTTCCCTGCGCCTGCCCCCGTGGATGATGCTGATGAAGACATGTACACTGTGGAGGAGAAGCGCACTATCAACGATATGGGTCTTGAGCAGTTCTGGCTGCACAAGCTTGAATCAGTGCTGTCGAAAGCGTTGACGGATCGTGTGAGTCTTGTTCGACCTATTGCCGAGGACGGGGTCGAGTGGGGTATGCACGATAGCTCGCTTCCGATGCAGCGCAAGGTGGCAGTTGGACTGCGCATTAACTCGGACAACGCGTGGCGGATCGTCGATAAGGGCCCATCTGCGGACGACAAGGTGGCCAGTACTCAGTTTCGTCGATTCTGGCGTGGCAAGTCGGAACTGCGTCGCTTTAAGGATGGCGCCATTATTGAGGCCGTGGTGTGGGAAGGTATCAGCACGGAAAACCGTCACCGTGTGCTGGATGCGATCGTGAACTTCATTGTACCTGCGCACTGCCCCCAGCTCACCTCGTCGCAGATCAAGACTTCAAACGCTGCGTTGTATTCGGCACTTGACGTCGAGGAACCGGCGGGATTGAAGAAGGCGATGGCGTCCAATGCGTCGTTTGAATCTACGATGAACTCGGTGTCGAAACTGTGGGTGATTTTCAACAACTTTGCAAAGACATTGCGTGGCTTGGACTCGCTACCGCTAAAGGTGTCGGATGTACTTCCGGTGCACCCTGCTTTCCGCTACACAAGCCTGTTCCCTGTCCAGCCGCACCCACTGGCTTACTCCAAGGGTGAGAAGATGGATGCCGCGCCGATGACTCATGTGAATACTATGCTGGAGCCTTTGGTGCTTCACGTGAAGTTCGAGCGCTCGTCGGCTTGGCCGAACGAGAAGAAGGCCTTGATGCATGCGAAGACCGGCTTTTACGTGCACATTGGCCATGAGCTCCAGTCACGCCTCAATCTCCGTTGCGAGGTGGCCAAGGACTGTGTGGATGTTTTCATGAGCGGCTACGTCTTCCGTCTGATTATTCGCAGCGAGAAGGAGCTGAGTGTCGTGACTGGTGCTGCTGGAGTGAAGAAACTCGCTCTCGTGCACTCGCCCGAGTATGTGACGGTTAAGCGTGAGACCGACTACTTATCGAAGCACGCGAGCACAGTGCATGCCCTGCACACGAAGAACACGTCATACGGCCCTACGGTTCGGCTTGTCCAGCGATGGCTGGCAGACAAGGCATTGAGCAACGTGTTGCCTATTGAAGCGGCCGAACTCCTCGTGGCCGACGTATTCCTGACCACTGCATCCACGTCCGCTCCTCACTCAGTTCTGTCCAGCTTCCTCCGATTCTTGAAGCGCGTGGCGAGCTTCGACTGGCAAAACGTGCCATTCATTGTGGATTTGAACAGCTCTTTGAACGACGACAAGCGCCGCGAGATCCGGAAGCGGTTTGAAGCGTCCATTACGAATCCGGTTACTCACCCCGCGATGTTCATTGCCGCTGATTACGAGGACATGGACTGCCTGTCGAGTTGGACGCAGTTTGCACCGGACAAGGTCGTGGTGCAGCGATTGATTTCGCTAGCTCAAGCGTCATATGGCGTCCTAGTGTCTTGGCTAGCTTCGGGCGCGTCATCCTCTGGTTGGAAGACGGCCTTCGCCTCGTCGAGAATGGAATTCGACGCCATGCTCCAGCTTGCCACGGAGAACCTCCCGACCAAGAGGATTCGTGTCGACGGCGACAAGAAGCATCCGTTCGTGGCCCCGGTGTACAAGAACATGGACCTCACGACAGTCCCGGTCATGATCGGGTTCGACCCGGTGCACGAATTGCTGCAGGACCTGCAACGAGCGTTCGGCCACCTCGCTTTTTTCTTCGTGAACGGCGTTGACACGACGGAAATCCTGGTCACGTGGAAGCCACAGGCGTTCCTGCCTGCCAAGTTCCGCGCCATCATAGCTAGCTACCAGATCCCACTACCCAACGACGATGCGGCTGAGGACGAAGACTCGACCCGCTGCTACGCTGTACCAAACATTTTTGAGATCCTGTCGGACATGCAGAGCATCAGCCACGGCATGGTCATCAGTGTCTCACTGCAGCCTTTCGAAAGCTCATAAGGCCGATGCTGAGTGTACACAGCCAACAATTTAGATTGCATTTTTGATTGTTACTCCTGTTCGAGCCGTTAGATTAGGCTTGTTGACCATTTTTAGTTTTTAAAACGTTGTTGAGACTTGGCTTCATTCGTGAAGTCGGCGAGCCAGGCAGAATATCATGGACCGGTTGCGAGCTGCATTCGATGAGGTCGTGGAGATTGTCAAGTCTGCGCTGGATGGAGAACAGAAGACACCTGCGGAGATGCTACTGGATGAACATTTACCTCTGAACGACGAGATGTTGGTGTCTTTGTCACTAAAAAACCGGGAGAGGACAGGAATTCCGACCTTCGTCATGAACGAATTGGCATCGCGCACCAATAACGTGGTGGACTGCCCCTGCATCCAAGCGAGGATCTGGGAGATCCTCATTGAGCATCAACAAAATCCGAACCTGATGAAGAAGGTAAGCTGGTTGCATTACTGAAAGCTCGACCTATTATAGTTGGTGCACTAACGCTCTATGTTGTTGATGTCGTAGACGCTGAACCTGTTGCAATACTTGTTGGTTAACGGCTCCCAAGAAGTTCTGAAAGACACTCGATCACCTGCCCGTGCCTCGTTCCTTAGAGAACTGGCTGCGGAATACAACAAATTCGAGTATGAACAGTACGAGTTTAGCCAAAACCTGGATGTTGGTGCAGGTGTACGCAAGACAGCAGCGGAGATCAATACGCTGCTTGAAGACGACGATGCTCTGCTCCAAGCACGCCAAAAAGCGGAAAAGCTGCACCAGAGCCTGTCGTCACGAGGACTACGCAGTGCATACCCGACTTCAAGAACGGACAGTGCTGAGGTGTCGTTCCATGATGAATCGCGGCCGCCTGTGTACACTGACATGCCATTTTTTGGTTCAAGGGTCGACAACGACTTCGCTTCCAGGATCGTGACTCACCCTCCATCCGATTCAGAAGATGAGGAGGAGAGGTGATGCCGTTGGCGACATTTACATGTAGCAAAACGGAAAGATAATCTTTGAGTCTATTAATTTTCAGACTACTTGGCTGCCAGGAACCGGAGGTACTCTACACCGTATTGGTTACGGTCGAACTCGCACTTGTCAGTCTCCTTGACAATCGTCGCGAGCATTTTCTTGTGTTGCTCTTCGGTCTGGCCGGACACGATAGCGGGAACCAGAGCTTTTGCTGTTCCGAAGCATCCGAGAGCCTTCTCGTAGCTGTGCAGCGCGTGGTACAGCTGACCCATGCGGAAATGGGTAATCACACGGTTGCCATCTAACCGAAGTGCCTGCTCACAGTGGGTTAGACCCTTCGTGTAGTTCCGCTGCATCTCAAGGCTACCGCTCGCGATATTCAAGTGGCACGAGATCTCGAGCTAAAGGAATAATTACAAACGTTAAGAGCACGTAATGTACATTGTGAAGGACTGGGACTTACCTCTCGAAGAGCAGGAGAAGCAGTATCATCGTTTGCAGAGGTAACCTCCGGCCGTGCTCGCAGTGCTTCCAGACATCCTAGCACAACTTGATATTTTGTCGTCGAATAGTCGAAGAAGCTCTCGACAGCTAATACGTTGGCCTCTTCAAACGTCCATTGCATTCGTTCAAGCAATTCTTTGAACGTCTGGCCTTCAGCGCATGCAGATACCGCACTCTTGATCGTGTTGTTGTCTGCTCGACAGGGAAAACGAGGTGACACGGTCAAGACCTGCTTCTTCATAAGCATATCACCATCAGTAGTCAAACTTACCACTGGAAGCGTCGCCCTCAGTGAGCAGCTTCGTCTTCACTCGTTCCAGTGCCTCTTTTCCCTTTTCGTGCTCCGGATCCTGATCGGAAGGCAGAGAGCGTGTTATCACATCATCTCCAGCACAAAATCAACTTGCAATCTCTTTGCTAGACGTACCAAGTTGGTGATCCGGTTGTAGTGCAGCATCGCCAGCAGCGGAGCGTCCATTTCTTCAAACGCTTCGCCTCGCTTGAGCCACGCCGTCAGATGCAGCTCGTCTCTTAGCAGCACTTCCTTGAATGCCTCGGTCGCCGCAGCCAGTCGCCCTTCCTCGAGGTCGCAGGTGCCAATCCCCACGTACACGTCCTTGTAAAACATCTGCACGATAGCCACCAGGTCGTTCGCTTTGGGCAGCGACTCGTCATGCTTCTTCCTCTCTTGCTGCTCGTGACTACAACTCTTGCCACACGCACTCTCATGTTCACAACCTTCCTGCTGCCCTTTATTAGGACTCTCTTCGTGCTGATTCGGTGTTGCACCAGGTTCCTTGCCCAGTAAATTGGCCTCGAATTCCAGCAACTGCGGCGCTAGCTCTTCCAGCTGCTTCGTAGCAGTTAAAGCTTTCTCAAAGAGCAACTTCGCCTCGCTCCAGTTCTTCTTCTCTGTCAGCATCCTGTCTCCTAGTCGACGGCTCTCCATGATCTGTAGCAGCAACTTGTGCTTCGTGGCGAAGAGCGCAGCCTGAGCCTGCAGCTCGACAGCCTTCTCAGTCTCTGTATCTGCTGCTACAGCTACAACCGCATCTTCCTGCGCCTCTTTGCCCTTGCGTGGCTTCTTCTTCTTGGCCTTCAGGGCCGCCACCGCAGCTTGGGCGGCCAGGATATCAGCCAACTGCTGCGCCGTCTGCGTCGCTGAGCTCTCGACGCTCTCCTTGGCCTGCATCTGCTTCTGCTGCTGCCTCTTCTGCGTCTCGCGCTGCTCCGCCAGGTCCACACGCTCCAGCTCCTTCTCCACGTCGAACTTGGCCCACGCCGCGTACGACGCTCTGCTCATGGCGCCGACGAATCCGCAAACGTCGCGTCAGAATGTATGTATGGTGCAGTTATTCGAATACACGGCTCTAGCAGCAACAGAGCAACTCAACATGAAGCAATACATAGCCAATCACCTGATTCATTAACGTCAACAAAGCAAGCTAACTTATGAGTGTGTGGAGCTGCAAAGCTAAAGCTGCAAGCAGCAGTCCCCACCAGCCAGCATAGCACATTGCCAGCCAGCCAAAGACACAGGGAGCTACTATAGCTACTACACACAGCTCTTTCCTGTCCTCTCTCCTGTCTCGCTTTCCCGTCTCCCTCTCTCTTTCTCTTTTTGTTTATATTGCCATCGCCATCTACTGAGCGGCGTTGTCGACGATCCTGCCGGCGACGGCCTTGCTGACGTCCCTGCCGATGTCCTTGGCCACGCCGCTAATGTCCGAGATGACGGCGCCGCTGCTGTTGACGGCCTCCTTCATGGCGCGGTCGATGCGCGACTCCTGCGACTTGAGGAAGGGCGCCAGGAAGTGCATGTAGAGGAAGGACGCGCCCAGCGTGGAGGGCATGAAAAGCCACAGCAGGAAGCCCAGCTTGAAGGCGTAGTAGAAGGGGATCCAGTACAGCAGGAAGTCTGCAAAGATCTCGACGATGTTGAAGCAGGCGTACACGACCCAGTACGTGAGCCACTGCACGTCGTCCTTCTTGTCGTCCGTCTCGATCGCCTTGAACGAGCAGAAGGCCGGGTACACGAAGCCCACGAGGTTGCAGATGAGTCCGGCGCCGAAGCCCACGAGCAGCAGCAGCAGCAGCAGCGCCGCGCCACCCGCCACCAGGTACAGCTTCTCTACGCCCGTGGCGTCCTGCGCTGACTGCAGCACCGGGAACTTCTCCAGGTCCTTCGCCCACTTGTCCATGTACACCTGCACCTTCTCCATTGTCTGCCTCTGGTCTTCCTTCTGCTTGGATTAGGGGGAGCTTGCGAGCCTTTTTCAAGAGTGGCTGGACCAGAGGATATTATCCTGGCGGTTGACGCGGCCCTCCCAAAATCGATAATTCTGGCGTATTCGCAGAAAAATGACGCAACACGGGTTTTGCGCGTCGAGCCCGCCACCTGATTTGCGACCTGCGGAGTTCTAAGAACTTACAGTAGTGAAGATATCTGGCGCGGGGAAGCTTGAGGACAATAAAATTTACGTGACAACCATATGCGGTATACTTAACCTGTATTCGCTTCCAGAGGGAATTCGATCTTGAGGCAGCCAAGTCCACATTGACTTGAGCTCGGCACTTGAGGAGCAGACTAGAAAAGAATTCGTGTATAAAGCGTATGCACAGATCACTATGGTGAAGCCGATTTCGTGTGGCTTCGACGCCTACAAGCGATCTCACCCGCCGCCATTGCATTCCGGGTTTGTAGACTTGAAATGGATTGACACATCAGAACGCTCATTTGCGCAGGTCAATAACGTTTTGCAGGTCAGGGGTTTTAATCAGCCCTAGTCGCGCCATAACCGATACAGTGTACCGTTGACACGCCTGTGTCACCCTTGTGTTCGAAAATGATTTCTCACGTTGCGCCAAAAGAGCAATATAACGGATTTCACTTTGCTTGGCAACTTTTCCCAGGAGAAGCAATAAAGTGTGACTTCACATGTCAACTCCAACTCGATGGGAGAAGAAGCCCCACGCGATGATACAGCGGACGCGCTGCCGAACTAGAGAAATGTCCAGACGCACGGTACGAACGAGATAGACGAGCTCCAGAACGGCGTCTGGATGCCCAAATCGAGGGAAACCTTCGGCACGAACGCGCTCGTGCGTTTGGGGCTCCTCAGGCGCTGTAAGAGAATCAGCATGGACCGCAAGCGTAAGCGAGACGACGGCCAAGAGTCGGCCCTCCCAGCGGGGCGAAGAGATCGAGGCAAACTGAAGGGAGAGGATGCACCATCAAAGGCATACAGGGCACACTAAAAACCTTAAGGAAGCATGGGTGTCGTGTCGTCGGCAAATTGCGCCGCTGCTGAGCAGGAAAACGTTGCTTATTCACTTGAAATCTGCCTCACACGCAGCTTTTCCAGACAAAGCCTAGGTGCTGGCTGACCACCATGTGCCAGTCACATGTCCGCCGGATCAGAAGTCGGAGCAGCGGCCCTTGCGCTCCCAGTCTCCGAACCTTGTGGGCTCCTTCAGCTTCCCACCGCGCGTAGGTCCACCGTATTCCGACCCCGACGGTCCAACCGCCACCATGTCCTCCGCGTCATCGTCGTAGTCCAAATCGTCGCTCACAGTAGCCGCCGGAGTGTTGGCAACGTGAGGCTTGCCGCTCGGGTGCAGCGTCACAAAGTCCGCGTCCTCAGATCCACTAGAGTAGAAGCGCGGCTGCACGGACCGTTCTGCAGCCTTGTAGAATGTAGCGAGCGTCTTCGAGACGAGCGAGCGCTTGGAGCTTACCGTCGCCAAGGACAGCACCCGTCGCAGCGCCATATTCCTTCAAATTGACGTTTTTTGCGTTGTCCAACGAGCTATCTGCGATTGGATAAAAATGTATTCATCTTATTGGATAAAAAGGTGCTGTCAACTTCAACGGCAACTAATACTATGGAGTGTGTAGCTCTCTCCTCCGTTGTATTCCTTCTTGAATATTTTGACTACCCGCAAAATAACTGCATGATATTGTCAATACTGAGGCACGTACTCACGAGCTATACACGATTAACCCCGCGAACAGAGGCGTTGAGTCCGCGTTGGTTGTCACCGCAGCCTCGCTAAAGTTGCAGGCTGCAACTTTAGCCCCAGCAAAAGACGTCGTCAATGATCATCTACAGTTCACGGCGGCATGCACAACGTCTACTGTAGTCACTACGAGGCACACTCACAGATGTAGGCAACACGCACTTGACGTCTTCGTGTGCACCGCCTTTGAGTTTAGGTGCTTGAGTTCCACTCCTATCTCGTACAGCTTTATGAGTTACTCCAGCGCAATGGCGCAGCTGATTTTGTCAAACATGGCTTTTCCAACAAACCCTGGGTCGTTCTTCATCTGGCTGATTGTATCTGTCGATGGTGGGCCACTTTGCGAGAAACGCCAGCATGTCTTCGACGTCGAAGCGACTTTTTTGGTGTCGGAGGTCGGCAGGACTTCGATTGTCACTTCAACTTGGTGTACGACACATCATCCTGGAAGATCGAGCTACTTCAACTTGGTGTACGACACCTCATTGAGTTCGAGGCTCGAAGTTCGACTGTTATTTGAAGGGTTGCGTTGTGGTAGCCAATTCTGCACGGGAGATGGCAACTGGGGGTTCGCCATCGCTCGGTGCATTGCGCGCGTTCGCGGCCTCTTGCTGTCCGCAGCCTGCCCGCAAGACTGGCGGCGGCTGTTGCGCCGACGCTTTGACCTTCTCCATGACGCCGCCGTCAACCAGCGACGAGTTCTCGCACGAACTGGCGGCCGGGTTCCTCTTCGCTGAGGAGATGAAGATCGTGCGACAGCTGCAGAGCAAATGCGCGGAAGGGAGAGAGCTCATCAACATCATCTACTGCTCTAGAAGCTGCGCCAGAGCCTTCCCTCCTGGTGTCGTGGCGGACGAAGCGGATCCAGGACGGACAAAGCAGCACTACCATGCCATCTTTACTGGTTGGGGACTTGACTGCAGTCAATGGATATAGTACTATAGTAGTACATGTATTAATACTATCATGCTGATAATATTCTTGTTCGTATTTGTGCAGTGCTACAGCCACAGATGGAGAAGATCAAGCAACTGAACGAGTACTGCTCGCAGGCAGTGGTACTGCTGAGTGATAATATCCAACGGATCACTGTGCACGAGAACATGACGCGTGTGATTCCTGACGTTATGATGGACGCACTCGTGGACACTATGGACGTCATTCTGCAGCTGAACCATTTACAGGATACAAAAAGTAGTCTCAGAAACGACTTCTCTGTCTTCAAAAGGTTCGTGGATCTACTTTGGTAGGACGGGTTCTTAGGAGTCCTTGAGTAACGGATGTTTGTGCAGGGTATTTTCGCATATTAAGGACGATCTACCAGATGCGGACGTTGTGGACAAGGAAATTGTGCGGTTGCAGGAGTTCATGGGCAGCTCGTATCAAGCGAAAGACTCCGTGTGGGATTCGCTACGCCACAACTTGACAAACGTAAAGCGGTAGGTGGCGATTGATTTTGAAGTCCGTGGTGCTGGCTAAAAAGATGCAGTAAATTGCACAAGTCAAGGCTGAACAAATAGTATCATTCGTGTTGATCTTGAACGGCTAGGTACGACCAAGTCACGTATTTACTACTCAGGCATTGTGTTTGCCATATCGAGAACGACACGTGCATGACACCGAGCTCCAAGTTCAAGTACATCCGGGCATTGTCCTATTTTATGGCCGTTTTGGAGGGATCGGAGGTTTGGAGGAAAACGAACACGCTGCCTGGGGCCGACAAAAAGGTTATCGAGGCGGTACGCACATCTTCAAGTAGGCCATTTCCCTGCCAGTGCTTGTTGCTGAAGTATGAACCTCAATTGTACTTGTATTTCATGCTCGCAGGCTGTGAAGCTTATAGCTCGAATCCCGGTAATCCCGATGCTTTACGAAACCAACATTAAGCCTGTGAAGGCACTACACTCACAAGGCGGCTACAAGCTGGGGCCGATTAACGGGGCGACCCCCTTAAAGAATCGCGGTACCATGTTCGATGTGGTTGCTGCATCTCGCGATTGCAAAGCAACTTGTGAGGCTTACCTTCCGCGACTGATGCATGCGCTGAATATGGTTCGGATTAGCTTGACACGAGGTGTTGCGTGGATGTGTTTGTACTAACCAATAAACACCGTTTCACACGTTTGTTGTTTGCTCCCCAGGGGGTGGATCAGGAATACACACAAGAGCAAAATAATGCGTTGTATGAAGTGCTGGCGAATGGAATATCACACTTAAGCAAGTGGAAGAGCAGTTTCTTGTTGTTTCTGGCCTGGAAATATCAGGTATGTCTCCTTCAGTGTTTTGCCTGTATTACTACGATCAGGTAGTAATTGTGCAAATGGTGACAGAATCCAAAACCGAACGAGATACTACGGGAGGCAGAAATACACATGGACAGCCCCTTTTTGGAATACGAACGTGTTACAAAGCATAACTACTCCGAGGAGGAGTGGCAAGCAATGGCGGATATCATTTATGGCGTGAAGTCGGTCGTGCAGATCTTGAGGGAGTCCCAGCTCAAACTTGCGAAATGCGTGCGCCGCAAGGTGTACCAGGGAATCCAAGTGTTCGTGCAGCACACGCTCCTTCCGATACTACACCGAGCTGATAAACGTAAACTGGCGTGCACGAAGCTGCTACACGATGTCCGTGCCATGGTACATTTCTATCCTATCAAATCTGTTTTGTGCACGATGCGGGAGTGTACTCAATATCTAACTGCTGTTGCTTGATGGTGGTGCGTGCTGGCAGAGTGGTGATTGGGTTGATAGCGAGCTGCTAATGAGCGATTTCAAGAAGAAGCGCAAAGACCGAAAGCTTTCGCAGATTCCTGATAGAACAGCGAGTGCCCCCCTGTGCCAAATTCAGATGCTCCGAACTGCAGTTGATTCGTTGTTTGCAAAGCGCTCTATGGGCGATTTGAACGCCAAGACTTCGACATCTTCTGCGCTCTTTTCTTTTAAGAAGGACCTGGACAGGTAATATCGCAGCACTTGAGAGCACTCCCTCCTCGAAAGTGTCCGACAAAGGTTTGGGTCTAGCACTAACGCTGTTTATGTTGTATTGACCAGCTCAGATACGGAAACACTGCAAGACTTTTACCACAAAGCTGGAGTTTTCCCGGTTTTGCTGGATCTGAGTGCTACACTCAACGAGTTGGGTGACTTCTCCAACCTCTGGTTCCGTGAGCTGTATGTGGAGCTGGTTAAATCTGTCCAGATACCTGCCGAGATCTCGCTGCCATGGCTACTGATTGAACACTGCTTGGATGGTAACACTTTACGTGTAGAGCCTGTACTCGCTGTGTTGGATGCTTACAACGATGCCGGAAATTGCTCACTCTACGAACTTCAGCAGCAACATCTTTACGATGAAACCGAGGCTGAAGGCAAACTGTGCTTCGACCATTTTGTGTTTCTTCTGGCAGAGCGAATATACCTTCATTACAAGACTTTGGCAGCAAAGCATGCGTGCCGAGAATGGACATGTCATGGAAATCCAAGCATGCCCATTAAAAATGCTTCTGTCGTCAAAACCAATTCAGCTCTGCCCGATCTTACTAAAATACTTGATACCGAAGACGAAGATTCCAAGTACGAATCGGTTCTCAAACAGAGACACGTGAGCCTTTTTGGATGGAGCTACGATCTCACATTTCAACTCGGCCAACGTGTGGATGCGTTGCTGGGTAAAGATTTGGAAGGCTGGTTCACAAAGTTTGAAGCGAGTGATGCTACTTGCTACGTTGCAATGCTCGATATACTGAAGGTCTTGAAAACGACTCACGCGTCGTTATCGATTCTTGGACTCGATGAATTTGATGATGTGCTGGGAGAGGCAAACGACGAAACTGTGGAGTCCCTGCTGGAACACTCGACTTCCGTAGATAATGTCATCCGGTCTCGAGTACACGAGCAGATTTCACAAACTATTTTAACTGATCTCTGCCAACACTTCAGCCTCAAGTTTAACGACAGGCGCTTCGTTCGAATGGAGCTTCACGAAGCGTTGACGCTGACAGTTGGGGACCAATTTGCGCATGAAGAGTGGTTGAGGAAAACCAAAAAGCACGGGTTGTCCAGGGTAACCATATTTCGAAGCAAGATTGGCAACTCAACAGCAGCCAAAGCTGTCAAGTACGGAGCTCTCGAGAAAGCCATTACTGGTACCCACCGCGCTTTCTTCGGGTGAGCAAGCGCGTTTAGAACAGCGACTGTATCATACGGATACATGGTAACTCTTCTAAATTGTGTTTGTTCTTTACTTCTTACTTGCAGGGAACCCCATGTCAAAGCACTTTGCGAGCTGCTTTCCCAACGTGAACTCGTCAATATTGCAAATACCTGCATCGATTTCGCCGTTGCGAAGGTTGCACTACTTTTATGTTGTTCTGTGCAGATTTGTTTCTTCGGCACACTAAATTATGGGCCTCGTAATGGATGTCTAATGCTACAGATTGAAGACGTGCTGGCACTGTGCATCCCAGCGTTGGGCTCCACCATCCCGCCATTTCGCCTACCTCGATTCATGTACCGCACAGAGGGTATGTGCCCTACTTGTATTACCTAGTCGAATGCTCCAGTATTGACGAGGTGGTGTGCTGTCCATGTGTATCCAGGGTGCTATGGGTACTTTGAGGGCAAGTATAAACACCTTCTGGACTCAGACGAACTCGAGGCGCAGATTTTTCATTGTTTTCGAGAAATCGGCAACGCGCTAATGTTTTTGCTGGCGCTTGGAGATGTGTTTGTAAGTTACTGCGTTTGTCGTGTTTCCGTTTCAACACTAAAAAAATTTTTGTGTGTGAATGTGTATTTCTTTTCTCGTTTGCTCAAATGTCTAGAACGCAAAAACGATTCAGTTGAAGGCAACGCAACAGCCAAATCGTCCAGATGATCCTAGTGTGCAGCGCCCACATTTATTCCAATGTGCACTTGAACGTATCGACTCCATGTTGAAAGTGTCTGGAATTGTAAGTGAGTGGGAAGCCGCACCGGAGTCGCAGCCGGAAAAGATGCCGAACAGCTCGAGTTTCTACCACGTGTGGTGTGCCCTCGAATTTCTTAGCTGCAACCGTCCTCGCACTGAAGGCTCTACGATGGATGAGACTGCTCCATTACCGCTACGCTATATGTTCGGGGATGGAGTGCAGTTTGCTGGCTGCACCCTCGTGCATCTGCTTGGCCAACGCACACTCTACGACCTCTGGAATGTCAGTCAGCATGTTATCAATGTCCATCACTACGAAGAAGTCAAGGCAGCTAGCGATGCCCAGGTAGCCCAAGTGTCCAGCAACAAAAAGGGTCGGCAAAAGGGCGAGATACCCAATACCGTGGGGACACTCGACAGAGAAATGGAGGACAAGGCCGCTCGCTTTGTCGCGACCGCCCGTGAAATGCGCGCGACTTCCAAGCGGATATTCCACGCACTCGAGTTAGCGTGGCCATCTGGTCCTAGTACGGCAGCAACATTTACTCCTCCAACTTTCATCCCTCCCACGAAGACCCCATCATCACCGCTGACGGTACAACCACAATCCCGTCGATGAAGACGCCTTGAATCCGACGCTCTGTCATCGCCAGGACAATAGACACGTCAATACAAACTCCCCATTCATTTCCCTCTTCTTACTCTCTCAATTCCCCATCTTCTCCTATATCGACTTGCTTACGACAGCCAGTATGCCACGAAAGTGGCCACCACGAGTACACTGCCGATCAGGTACACTGTCGTGGACCAGTCCTCTATCGCCCCTCCGTTCTCCGAAGCTGTACCCCCTTTAGTACCAGCAGAAGACGTCATGGTCCCCTCTCCCTGAGGCGAAAGTTGCCTCTGCAACTCCTGATCTCTTTCTCGTTCCTCTTGCAGTGCTACCAGATCTGGAAACAATTTCCGGAATGTAGCATTGCTGCAATTGGTCTCCAACGACGCCGCCGCATACTTCCGCTTCTGTGCATTCGTAGTACTAATACTCCCCAACGTCGCCTGATTCTCCAACTATTATAACAAACAAAAACAAAACAAGAAAAAAAAATTAGATCTACTCTATGATACTGTACTACATGTATCATATTTTTTAGAAGTATACATAGTATACCATGAAGGAGTAAAGGCCCGTGAGGATGGAGCTGACGGACCACATGGGGTTCCACGTCTCCGGGTGGAAGTCCGACATACTGAGACACAGTCTCTGGTTGGTCTTGAAGCGTCCGTTGGGCGTGAGCATCAGCACGGACGGAGGCTTCATGGGGTACTCCGGTGGGAACTTGAGCTTGCCGTGGAAGTAGCCATCTTCGTAGGGCGTGCCCTTGGTGCCAGTGATCACGTAGTGCCACTCGAGGATGTTGGTCTCCAGCGGCACCGCCTGGATGTAGTCCACAGGCTTGCGCTGCATGGCCAGGTATTCCTTGCGCAGACGTTTTGTCGCCATCACGGACGCCATCGTTTGAAGTGGCTCGACAATGAAGGCGATACACGTGTTCAATTGCGTCAATAGTTTAAGCGAGATTAACGTGATGAAAAGATAGAATGATAAATTTGATGGATACATACCGATGTTTAAACAAAATCCGTATTTGACAGCGATATTATTTTTAAATATTTATAAACATTTTAAATAGATCATTGTGTAGACGTTGTGCTCGTATGCTCGCTAAACGCCTGCATGGACGCGTCCAGTGGACGCTGGGCGAACACGGCTCACTCCAAAACGTCAGCAGAAGCTGCATCCTGCGGACTTCACAACGAGTGATATTTGCAGCCTACGAACAGACTTAAGTGACGAAAAGCGGCTATCCTTCTAGTATCGAGCGCCAATATATCGTAAGTCTTCGTTCCACCCAAGGAATAATCTAATTATCGCCACTAGCCGAACAATCTATCGCTACAACTTACACTACATTCCAAAGATACTTCAGTTGTTTCTGGATGGGGTGGCCTATTATGCAGAGAGACGAAAATGAGGTTTGCAACAACTTATGCGGATTTTGTTAATGAAGGTTGGTACGTCACTTTTACTTACGATTCTTAGCCCGGTATTGCCCTGTAGTTGTTTATAGCTTGGTCGGCAGCTGAGCTCTGGGAACTGTGGATAAGTATTGCGTATGGTATGAGTTCGTGGTAAACACCAACTGATTATCGTGCCACGTCGACGATCCTCACAACTAAAAAAGCGGTTTGTATTCCCCACTTGAAAGTAGAACACTCGTACTACGTAAAAAGCTCACAACACTCGTGTTTGACTGTACACTAAGCGCGTATTGCGTTCTGATCGACTCATTGTGCACGACGATCCACTTCGTGCACAGCCGAGCTGAAAGTTGGTCGAAGAATTGAGACAAAAATCTGTCAAACCCTAGGAGAATGTACATTTTTTGGATAGCACGAACGAGTGGCGGCCCACGAGTCGTGCTATCCGTGGACCACGACATGCCCTCCGTGTGTGTACTGCTTGTCGGCAGTGTCACAGTCGCGTTTCGACGCAGCAGCGCGCCTGAGACCAGCCCACCACTGGATCCCGGTGGCACCGCTATCGCTGGTCGTCGGCTCGTTTAACGTCTTGACGTTGAACTTGCAGTGTGCAGTTGTGGGCCGCATTCGCACTCGTCTCTTGATCAACGGTATCTCAGCCGATTTGGAGGAACGCAGCGTACCGACATGCACACCGCACAGCGTCTACCAGATCGTGCTTCATGGAGACGTTAGATTGCTCGCCGGTCCACCGAGTACCAAAAACGAGATCTAGCCTGGGTCTTCCTGAATTCAATGGCTAGAAAAGCTTTCTGGCATTTGAACTTCATGTACGATCCAAGGTTGTTGCTCACAGGCTGCAAGACATCGCTCGGCAATGGACGCGTTACTTGGTCGAGAATATACAATTCAACAGGCTGGGACTTTGGTGAGACCAGACCAACACAACACTCCATGTATACGGTGTTGATTTGCCAGTGAAAATTGCCGGCCGTGTTGCTTACTGACGGGCTGAAATTTTTAAGCTCGTCGGCATCCACCAGATTTGAAAGCTCGCTTCTTTCTTGTCACTGTTGGGCATCTGGTCAAGATCAACCTCATGCAAGGGCCTGTGCCGCATATTATGCGGTACATGTACAGCAACTCACTCGACTACCCGATCGCTATCTATCCATGCTGTACATGTACGAACGAGCGAAACTCTTCAATGAAGTAGTCATTATGGCAGGTGAAGATGGAACTGTGATGAATTGTACCTGATCCAGACACCAGGGCGAGTCATTTCATGGGTATTAAAGTACGATTCGTACTTAACGCGATCTTGATAGTCAAGCAGGTCGCTTGACCGTCGGGCGATTCGAAGAACCGCGTATGAGTAGAAAAAAACGACTTGTATCTGTACATGTACTTCCATGAAGTAGGATTTTCGCTGGATAAACATTCATCGAACTGGGACGAGTACATGCAAGTGAGTGTTGGTGCCCTGACATAATTCGCTGTTACTGGTCTGGTTATCGCCGCTAGCCGGAGTAAACAAGGACGCTTTTGATTGGCCAGCCATTTACTTCGAGCCTAGGCCTAAATTCCCACCCTTTCCAGGGCCAAATAGGGATGGGAATTAAATGAGGATTGCCAGGATTTCGAAGGGCAGGAAAACGTGGTTGTGATAGGACAGAGACTATTGTTACAAACTGGAGAACGGATGTCATGAACCGTCAAATCACGAAATTGGAGGTGTCGACATGAAATCTGGTACCCAGCCTAAACCCAAAAACCCTTACTGGAAGGGCTTAAGCGTATAGGGTCGAGTAGAAGGTGACCATGTTTGGTCCTGGGTTTAAGCCCGCGTGCTACACACACGGACCTTAAACCACAGGCATTATTTCGGCCTGCCGAGCAAGTCGGCTATCACCCCCCCCTACCATTTAGGAGAAAAAAGGGACCAAAAAGGGCTGGTATACAAAAAGCAAGTAAGTCCAGTTTGTAATAATAGTCATTTTCATTTATATATTGTGCCTTACCTCCAAAATGTCCGTCCCAATAGTAGCTTAGCTCGATTTATTATCCTACGGGATCGAAATAAATAAATGGAGTGTAAAAATGGGCGTCAACTGGATTTGAGCCCGATTATCTGTAAGTGTAGATTACTGATTGATCGGTTTATTCCAAAATGATCAGAAATGTCGTTTTAGATCGGCATTTTCATGCGTCAAAGGATAACCCGATCTTGAACAAATTTTGCCCAAGTAGCCTACGTAGCCAGAGCTTTATGGCATTCAAACTAATATAAATACAAGTATATTGTTTAGTATGTATTGTTTTGCTGCCCTATGTGGTTCCTAAACAAGGTGGCCACAAATATGGGAATGGCCGCTACTTATACTGCGCCAAATATCTCGATCCCGATTTATTTTACATCAACCTCGTTTACCATTGGTTGGCCTGTCTATGACCTCGTTTTATTTGCTGCTGAAAATCGATTTGATGGCTTAATTAGGGAGGCAAAATGCGTGCAAGGTACAATTAGCAGCTAGCGTACCACTTAGCAGCTCTTGTTTGTAGCAACAATACCACAAAGCAGGGCAAAGCAAGACTATCAAGACACAAACGGCAGATTTGGAATTGCGGGAGCTTCACACGCAAACGTGGGCTCCGCTAGCAGTAGCAAACAATAACCAAGTACGCTAACGGGCGTGTGCAGCTATACAAACCTTCATACAAACTTACACCAGACTAACTGGTTTCTGAGACGGGTGTTGAAGTACGAGCACACAGGGTCTCACATTTCCCCGAAACCAGTAGTCGCACCATTGCGTCCTACAGCTGAGCTGTGTCAGCACCAGCTTCGACACCATTGGTATCCTTGATTCGTCTTTATCCTTACTCATGAATTCAACACCTAGAGTGATTCGATGTTGGTGAAGCTTGTTCTTCCCAAGAACCTTCGTCAGGGCATTCGCACCCACGTCCTTCGACGGCAAGTGCTTCATGGAGAGGAATTCACTGGACACGTAGTCAATTACTTTGTAGATACCAAGTCCAGGCATTTTACTTTGTGCTGTCCACTTAAGTAAGTCATCACTTGAATTGCTGCTTCGTTATCTGAGAGAAGTAGTGAAGACAGCTGTACAGGAACTTGCAACTCTGTCAGCAAGTTCTGCAACCATCGCTATCGATCGACACAAGTACTTGCAACCGTCAGCTTCGCGCTGCAGGTATCTCATACAGTATTCCGCTGCATGTTATTTTGGTAAGCAACAACACAGCCATTCAATTTCACAACGAAGCCAGATACAGATCGACAGTTGTCACGATCATTTCCAAGACCAGCATCAGCATAACCCACGACGATGATTTCATCGGTTGCTTCACTAAACCATGAGACGCCGTGCCCTTCAAGTAGGCCATAACGCGCTTCGCCATTTCAAAATGCTCCATAGTGTAGCAGTCTAAGAATTTGCTCAAATTCGTGGCAGCGATAGCAATACCTGGCCGCGTGCAGCGAATCAAATAATTGAGCGAGCCAAAAAGCTGCCGATAGAGCAAATCTTTTCTGTTCACTATCTCATCGTACGGCTTCAGTGGTTTGACAGACTTTGCTTCATATCCATGAGCGTTCGAGCAACGCGACCATCAGTCAGTTCGAATCGCTTTAGCAGATGCCGAATGTACGATTCTTGTGAGAATGTCACCACTTGTGGCTTCATGTCCACCTCCATTGCAAGCAAATTGTTCAAAACGCCAAGGTCATTGAGCTTGAACTTGTTGCGAAGATCACTGACCAACCACTTCGCATCGTCAGGTTTCGCAGCATGTCCACGTCATCTACGTCCACTGCCAGAAAGATTTGTCTTTCATCTACCCACTTCACGTAGATGCCGACAGCAATAATGCTGGCCTGAAAACCCCAACTCAAGCAGAAATCTTTTCAAAATTGCGTTCCAGATCAGTGTAGCTTGTTTCAGCCCGTATAAACTTTCTACAGTAAGCAAACGCGTCCCGTACCATCGTTGAACGATTTCTGGTTGCTCCATGTAGACTTTGAGATCCATAGTTCGATTCAGAAAAGCAGTAGTAAAATCGATGTGATAATATGTTAATTAGCGTCAACATAAAAATCACACGAATTGCTTCCATTGATATCACGGGGGCGTATATCTCATAGAAGTCCAGACCAAACACTTGCTCGAAGCCGCGGACCGTCAAACGAGCTTTGTATCGTTCAATATCCCCCTGCTGATTTCGTTTGATCACAAACACCCAGCGACTTGTTAAAATCTTTGCACCAGTGGGACGATTGACGAGAATCCAAGTCTCGTCATCCTGGATTGAAGAAAATTCAACTTACATTGTTTCCAACCATTTCTCGCGAACAGGGCTCGTTTTTACCGACTTTGGTCACTCATCCGTTGTTTCCACAAATAATTCTCCACAGCGTGGCCGTGAAGACGTATATTGCGCCACAGCAGTCTCGTTGAGCGTCGTAGTGGTGGATGATTCGGTGTGGATAACTAGGAGTTTTGTTTCGGCTCCCGTCTGTACTCCATTTTACCAGGTGTTCGTCTACGCGCTACTGAATCATCTTGCTCGTCCGAATTGTTTCTTCAGCAGGAACTGCTTGAGTTGTAGGATCAACTGTATCAACTTCACCAGGATTCATAGCTAGTATCAGCTCCCCCGTTCTGCTGCATTTCGATGCACGAGCGACGGTATCACCGTCCTCTATATAATATCTGGTGGAATACACGACAGATTTGGTTAGCGACACAGACGGAAACATTGGTGTTTTGTCTGGCGTTTTGTTGAACGCACGAATCAGTTGGTGCCAAAGCACAACAGTCCCCAGCAGCGACGACTTCATGCTGCCGCCTCGCTTGCTCTTGGTCAAGACGCGCCCGATGCTTATTCTGGAGTTACCGGTGTTGGGGAATAGCTCTGGGATTTAGCGGTATCAGCAGCCTAAGGCGTGTTCGCGATGCCTCCAAAATAGCTATTTGTAGACCAAAACCTTATTTTGGGGCAAAATAGCGGCCGCGAACACGGCAAAACGATAATCGGATTTTGGTATCATAATCGGGTTGGTTGCCTCCAAAATGGATCGTATACGGAACTGATCGGTTTTATGATCGGATAGATGTCTCACTGAAGATCTGAACTGGGATCNGGAGAGCGAGGGAGGCGTTCCAGTTGAGAACGGCGCTGAATCTGCGGGGCCGCGCGAGGCAGAGATAGGCGGCGAGCAATCGGAAGGGCTGGACGAACAAGGCGGAAGAGGGGGCAGCGGCACTCCAAGGCGTGCGGAGCGTACAACATGTTTCTTCAAAGGCTACAAGTACACTCGTGCTTGGGCGTCTTCACGGAAGATTGTTTATCGGTGCTCTAAGTTTCGAACGGGCTGTCTCGGCAAGATGGAGTTTACAATTGCTTCCATGGGCTACTCTGGTGTAAGGACGCACACGTGTC
>LGSN01000635.1:0-21806 GCA_001314375.1 Phytophthora podocarpi | reverse complement strand
ATTCTGCTGACCTACCCGTCGCTAGTTTGAGAACGACGAGTGTTCATTTTCGTGGCCCGGTACCATTTCACCGACGAGGCCACTCATTATCGATGCAGCGCCTACCGGCGTACCAAATGCAAAGCGAAGCTGTATGTGAGCGGTCAGGGAGCCGTGGTGAGTGGGGACCATATGCTCAATTGTGTTCCTGACTTTCGCCGAGCTCCAACTGGACCAGCACCTGCTATCACCGATCAGAAGGACCAGATGCTGATGGTGACGGATGAAATTTGTGTCCGAGATGTCACGCTGACTCCGGAAGAAGTTTGGCGCATGGTTCGGGACCAATTCTGCGCCAATGACAACGAAATAGTCCGGGGCGCAACGAAAAAGCAAGTTTTAGGTCGGCTATATCGGATCAGGGCGAAACGCTTTTGACGGGAAAGTTTTGGTCATCTTGAAC
The DNA here is from genome assembly GCA_001314375.1 of Phytophthora podocarpi. Lineage (NCBI taxonomy): Eukaryota > Oomycota > Peronosporomycetes > Peronosporales > Peronosporaceae > Phytophthora > Phytophthora podocarpi. The sequence continues at coordinate 21,364 of LGSN01000635.1, read as the reverse complement.
GCGAGCCACTTTGTGACGTCAAAGAGAGTCCTGGTTGAAGTTCTTCCAGTTCCACGTGACATACTACGAATATGAAATACAAAACCCCAAATCGGACTACATTTATACACAAATTACATAATAATGTGTTTCAGTTTGTTCCCGTAAATTAAATATCTTGAGCTCAACTATAACTATAAATCTATGGAGGTATCACAGTTAAACAGACAATAGGTTCGCGATGGTAAACTCATGGTCAAATTTGATCATTATTTGACCCAAATTTGACCTGCGCAGCTGTTGACCCCCAAAAAGGTTATCCCGTCTATCAAGGTATTTCACAAGTGTAGCCATCTGCTCTGGCATCAGGTCACTGTCTCGAGGGTGTCTATGATATCGTTATGTACAGTGAGTACGTGGCAAGCTGACGACGTTAATGCTTCAGTACATGAACATGTATTACATGTAATAACGTTAGAGCTGCTCTGCTACGCGTCCTGCTGCCAGACACGTGACCGTGGCTCTCAACTCTCCTCAAACGAAGGAAGACCACCAAAAGCTTGTCCCTTGCAGACTTGGTCGCCAAATCACTCCAGCACTTGATCCAAGCAAAGGTCACGCTGAGTTGGCTCCAACATACAAAACCTAGGTTAAATGCACAGAAACCGTGTCTCAACCCTGCTAAAACTGATCGTGTTGCTCGACGACACCCCCCCAAGCCAAACTCAAAGCTAGTCGAGGGGAGCCCTCCGCATCGCCCCCGCCTTCCGCTCACTGGGTTTCCCTGACCATAACCCTTTGTCCGCACTATGGAGGGGATTCGCGTGTTCATCCCGGACGAGAAGCTCGTGTGGGTGCCGGCCACCGTCCTGTCGGTGGATGCGAGCGGCAAGGTCTTCCACGTGCGTGTGCAGCCGCTCCCGGACGCCGCTAACAGCGACGGCTCGAGCTACGCCCAAGACGCGCCCGCAGAGGAGCGCACCGTGGACCTGAACGAGGACGGCATGCCCGACTCGCTGCCGCTGCAGAATGGCGCGGCAGAGGGCGACGAGCAGGACGCCAAGACGCAGCACGGCGTCGGCGCCGAGGACATGTGCGAGCTGGGCCATCTCCACGAGCCCGCGATCGTCTACAACGTGCGCGAGCGCTTCTACGCCAAGGAGCCGTACACGTACACGGGCAAGATCGTGGTGGCGGTGAACCCGTACCAGTGGATCAAGGAGCACTACTCGGAGGAGCTGCGCGACCTGTACACGCAGCGGCCGTGGGACGAGATGCCGCCCCACGTGTACGCCACGAGCGCTGAGGCTTTCCACCACATGAAGCAGCACCGTATCCCGCAGAGCATCCTGGTGAGTGGGGAGTCTGGCGCGGGCAAGACGGAGACGGTCAAGATCATGATGGAGCATCTTGCGAGCATCTCCATGGGCATCGCCAAGAGACTGCACCCCGCCGAGAGCGGAGAGACCATTGTGGTGGAGAAGGTGCTCAAGAGTAACCCGCTGCTGGAAGCCTTCGGTAACGCCAAGACCATCCGCAACGACAACTCCAGTCGGTTCGGAAAGTTCACGCAGCTGCAGTTCAACAGCGACAACTGTCTCGTTGGCGCGGAGTGTCGCCACTATTTGCTGGAGAAGTCGCGTGTTGTGGACCAGGCTGCGGGCGAACGCAACTACCACATCTTCTACCAGCTTGTGAGTGCTAAGGAGGAGACGTTCGGCTTCAACGAGGACACGTCGGCTAAGGAGTTCCGATTCTTACAGGACGAGAAGCTCACGCTGGACGGCAAGACCGATCTTGAGCGCTACCAGGTGACCCGCGACGCGCTGACTACCATTGGACTCAGCGACAAGGAGCAGAACGAGCTTTTCAGTGCTCTCTGCGGCATCTTGCGTCTTGGTCAGCTCGACTTCGTCCCGCTGGAATCCAACAAGGACGACGCAAGCCAGGCCGTTGCTTCTTTAAATGCATCCTCGCCTTCTGGAGCCGTCACAGCCGAGCAGATTGATCAACAGAAGAAGGAAATCGAGCAGTGCGCGAAGCTCCTTGGTGTGGAAGTGGCAGCGCTGGGCAAGCAGCTTTGCAGTCGCACGGTCAAGGCAAGACAAGAAGTGTATTGCGTGCCGCTGTCGGCTCATCATGCGGGCAACAACCGCGATGCTCTGGCGAAGGAAATCTACGCTCGAGTATTTGGCTATTTGGTCCGCCGAGTGAATCACAGTATCTCGAACTCGGCGGACAGAGGTGCTTCGACGCCGTCATACCTGCACATTGATTTGCTGGATATCTTCGGTTTTGAGTCGTTCGAGCACAACAGCTTTGAGCAGTTCTGCATTAACTTTGCGAACGAGAAGCTTCAGCAGAAGTTTACGATGGATGTGTTCAAGACGGTGCAGGAGGAATACCAGCAAGAGGGCGTGGCTTGGGAGTTCGTGAAGTACCGAGACAATCAAGACATGCTGGACCTGCTGGAGAACTCGATGGGAGTGATGGCGCTGCTCAACGAAGAATGTGTGCGTCCCATGGGCAGCGACCTGTCGTTCGTGTCCAAGCTGGTGTCACTGCGTGAGTCACACCCGCGCCTTGAGCGAGCACGTCTGAGTCAAATGCACTTCCTGTTACACCACTATGCGGGATCTGTCACGTACGACGCTGAAGGCTTTGTTGAGAAGAACAAAGACTCACTCCAGACCGATCTGCTGGAGCTGTTGGGCACGAGCTCAAACGGTTTGATGTCGATGGTATTTGGTGACGACAACAACACAGCATTCATGACGGACGCGGACCTGGCTGTCCGTGCCGCAACCATGATGGAGTCGGGGCGGCGCAGTACGGTTAGTCGGAAAACGTCTACGTTCATGCAAGAAACCGTGAGCTACAAGTTCAAGGCACAGTTGTCACTACTGATGAGCGACATCTCCAGTACTGAGGTGCATTACGTACGCTGCATTAAGCCAAACTCGCAAAAGAGTCCCAGCATCTATGAAATCGATGCAGTTGTGAACCAGCTTCGTTGCGCGGGTGTCGTTGAAGCCATTCGCATTACACGCGCCGCGTTCCCGAACAAGATGGCGCACGAAAAATTCCTCCGCCGATTTGTGATGATGAGAAGCACGAAAACTCTCACATCGGCGTCTACGACTGTTACTGAGGCATGTGAACAGCTCGCCAACGAATTACTGAGTGGCGACAACTTTGCTCGAACGCAAGAAGGCAGTGAGCATTCCAGAACACCAACTTTCGTTGTCGGCAAAAGCCTGGTCTACTTCGGTAAGGACGTACTGGAGTTCCTGGAGCACAGGCGCACAACGTTCGTGCACGACCGAGCGATTGTGATTCAGCAGACTGCGCGACAGTGGATGGCAAGGCGAAGAATCAAGAAGGTCCGCACCATGATCTCTAAAATTCAGGCACTTCAACGCTGCCGGATGCAGCGGCGTTCATTTTTAGAGAAGCGGAGGAAGAGCATTGTTGTGCAGAGTGTGTGGCGCGGAGTGCGCTCGCGCCAGCGTGTGTACCTGATGATGAAAGAAAAAAGCGCTATCAAGGTCCAAACTGCGTTCCGCAAACATCTCTCCGAAAAGAAGTTTGCTAAGTTCCGTAGTGCTGTCATCAAGATCCAGTGCACACTCAAGATGAGGAAGCAAGTGGACAAATATTGCAAGCTCTTGTCAGAACGGAAGGAACAGGATGCTATGGAGACTGAGGTAGAGCTGCTGAAGCACCGTCTAGAGGACGAAAAGCGTGCCCGCATAGAAATTGAAGCAGAGAACTCGTCATTGCAGCAGGAGCTGAACCAGGTTCGGAATTCCTCTGTGCCTAGTGCGAGCAGCAGCATTTACGAGGGTGACGCGCCACCCGTGTACCAAAACAGCATGCGGCCAAACCGAATAGAACGCGAGTCCATGGATGACAGCAAGCTGCTCGACGACTCTGAGCGCATGATTGATTACCTGCGGAAGGAGGTTACAAAGGGCCGTGAGCTCATTCAGATGTTGTCCCAGGAGAATGATAACCTGAAGTCTGAAAACAAGAAAATTAAGGATGCGTACACAGCTGCTGGAGCGTCGTTTGCTGCGCTTAACCAGCACAACAAACAGCAATCGAAGGCGAACCTGCGGCTCATGAGCACCCACGCTGCTCTGATCAAGTCCCAGGAAGAGAAGATGAAGAAGTACAAGAAGCAGGTGGCGGAGTTGAAGGAGGATCTGCGGATGCAGCGTTCCGTGTACTCTGCAGAGCTCAAGGCCCGTGTGCAGCAGCAGGATGTCCTGCTAGAGATCATCAACCTAGCGGAATCCGATGACGTCTCGGAGGATCTATTGGAGCGCATGCGAGCGATGGCTGTGGACTCGAAGCCCACGTACGACAACGGACGGCGTAGCAGCGAGTATATTGGTCGCCGCTCCTCGTAAGTTTACTGTTATCAGGATGTCGTTATGCCATGGTTGTATTTGATCAGCTAACTTTGTGTTGCTGTCGTCAGTGTTGCCAGCAAAGCTAGGGAGAGTGAACATCGCGAAAACCGGTCGGACACGGCAACTTCAATGGGGCCCGTGCCTGTGTCGGTGTCTCTCAGCTCCAACCCGTCCCGCACCGAGCGCCGTGCGACTCTAGATACGATTATGAATAACCCGGTGCCACGTGGAGTCTCGCCGCACGCGGAGGGAATGAGTCCTCCCGATCGCGGGAGCCTCAACCGGAACAGCCTGAACGCGGAAGATGGCCACCGGAAGTCTCGGATCGGAGGCATGTTCAAGAAAATGTTCAAGAAGGACGAATAGGCAGATGTATGGTGAACTCAGATGAAGGTGTTTGGCAGTACTGCCCAAATGCAAGCTAGCGTGTGGGCGTCCGGCCCCGCACTGGAAGTAGAAGAAAAACGGACCAGGCGGGCGTCGGCGAGCATGAACACAAAGTGTCAGTCCGGCCCCGATTGGCGGGTATGGGTTTACATGTTGATACGTGAGCTGCATGGTTTCTCAGTCTTTCATATTTCTCTTGCCTCGTGGGGAAAGCTAACAGCTCATGAATTCATCCACGCTATTCATGTGGATGCAGCTTCGACATCGCCAAATTCGATGTCAATCCACACGAATGTGACAGGTAAGTTAGAACATAAACTGGAACGGAATCTTACCGAGGCTGCAGACATGCCCCTGATTCTTGGCGGCTGGTTGCCCGCCGCGGTGACACCAGAGGCCCGCGCCGCCTTGGAGCGCGCCTTGGCAGGCTCCGACCTGACTGTGACCAACGTGTTGTCTGTGCTCTCACAGGTCGTGGCCGGTACCAACTACGAGTTCGAGGTCGAAGGCTCGAGCGCCTCGCACGACCACGTTTCCCGCTTCCTGGTGCAAGTGTTCGACCAGCCCTGGACCAACACCACGGAACTCAAGTCTATCGTCGCGGCCCCAGCTCCGCAGTGAAGTGACCGAGTCCTATTAGCATCGATTGAAGCCCAGAATCCGTTGACCAAATCGCAACCGACCTCGTTCATTGTGTACACCACACTTTCACGTCTGACACGAACGGTCGCAACCGCAGCAGCTTCCCACTAAGCCCCCCCCCCCCACAAGAGTTCCTGTCGTTGGTCCTTAACGCCGGTTTTCTCTCTCTTGCTGTGAACCAGAAGCGAAGGATACGATGGGCGGCGCGGCGTCAACCCAAGCGTCATTCGAGCAGATGCTGGCATGCACCATGATCCTCGGGGATGCCATGGTGCAGGGTCTGGATCCGCGTTTCGTGCGCTTTCCCGACCTGTATCGCCTGTACGACTTCCATGTCGGGCCTAAGAATCCTCAGGACCAAGCACGCGGCTTCAACAAGGGCGGCAATATGGTGCTGATCGTGCACTCACCTGACCCTGATGGAAAGTTCCAGCAGTTGAAGCTCGAGAACGGCGAGGCAGTCAAACCTGCAGCGGACAAGACCGACAAGGCACCGGTAGTTGACGAAGCTCAAGAAGACGACAAGATGATCGTTTACGTGGGCAACGACAAGATTGTGCTCGATAAGGCGACGCTGCACCAACCTAACAACGATGGCTGGACGCCCCTGCACTCAGCCTGCCACATGATCAACGCTCAAGAGGCTGGGATCGCGATCCTGAAGGAGCTGGTCGCTCGCAAGGCCGACCTGAACCTTGTAACTCGCCGCGGTCCCGGTTCGTTCTCATGCGGATGGACGGCGTTGCACGTTGCTTGCGCCTACGGTCTAGAGGCGTTGGCAATCAAACTCATTCGGGCCGGTGCCAACGTGAACACGACCAACTCGGTCGGATGGACCCCGCTCTATGATGCTTGCCACCGTGGTTATACGACTATCGTACAGGAGCTTTTGCGTGCTGGTGCCAAGCACGATGTCATATGCCCTGAATTTGCATTGTGCCCGTTCCCGGGGCAAGTCCCACTAGCAGAAGCTGCACGTCAAGGCCACGGCCCAACTGTCAAGTTGTTGCTAGAATGGGGCGTCAATAAGAACGCGACGAACAAGCTCGGCTGGACAGCGCTTCATGAGTCTGCGTACCATTCTCGCGTGGTAATTGTGAAGATGTTGGTCGTGTACGGTGCTGATGTGTTGCTCAAGACTGATCGCGGCTCAATCGCGAAAGACCTAACTATCCACAGCGAGGTCCGTGCCATGCTCGAAGACATTGCATCACATTTGCCAAGTGCGTCATCTCCGTCTCCACCAAAGCAGATCGATGCAACATCCACTACGTCGTCAAAGCTCGAGGACAAACCCACCCCAGTCAAGAAAGCTACACCTTTATCGCGCAAGGAAGAGTATGAAATGCTCGGAGACTTGCCGAGCTTGAATGCTATCACCATTCAAGATGCCGATGCTGTCGACGACGGTGACGATGATGGAGAAGAGAACACAGATGACAAGCCTCCTGCTATTGACTCACCACCCAAGGAGAAACACAAGAAGAAGCAACGAGACCCCTCCAAGAAGAAGAAAAAGAAGGCAGGATCGCGAGATGCCCCGCCTGGGTTCAAGTGCGCGGTGTCACTGAAGCTGTTGAAGGACCCGATGCGATCACCGTACGGTCAAGTCTTCGAGCGCCAGGTCATAGAGGCGTGGTTCCGCGATTTTGGCAACCGCTGCCCGTTAACAGGAGAACCGCTCACACTGCAACAGCTAGTGAGTGACGAAAACCTCCGTGAAGAGATCCACGAGTGGAAGCACGGCTCGAAGAAGTCTAAAACTCCCGATCCGGACGCGAAGGAAATTACTGAGACGAAAGAAATTCTATCCATCGCAAGTCCTCGAGGCGACGAGTATGATTTCTGACGGGAATTGCGAGTGGTGCTGCCGACAGCCAGTTTTTCTACAAGAAACACAACCCATATAAAACACCATTTCGACCCTGCTGCTCCGTTAACTTCTGATGTTATGTGGCAGGTTCCCAATGCCAACGCTGGTAAGTCAATGCACGATGGATCGCTGAAATGATGAATATGTTTTCTATTTAGTTCGACTTGTACTCTTACAAGGCAGCGTCTTCGGTTCATTAGCGTTGCCCTCATATCATAGTAAGTCGGCCGAGTGGGTAAATCTACGGCCGGGTGGCTGCAATGTACATAGCCCAAGAGCGGGAGAGCCCGTCATCCATCGTGACATTGCGCAGCTTCTCAAGGGCGAACGCCTTGTTGACGGTGGCGTAGTTCATGTAGAGAAGTGAGAGCCACGGGTTGGTCTGCTCGTCGTTCTGGACGATGGGCTCGCGAGACAAAATCTGGTCCCATTCCTGCGAAACGAAATCGCGCGTGCGCACGAACTCGGTGACGGCCGTAGCCGGGAGCATTTGAATGCCGTGGATCGCGTACTTCTCACCGCTAAACCACGTGGCGTAGGTGACCTTGTTGTCGAAGAGGATGCCCATGACCTTATTGTCGCGGTAGCGGTCCGGGTGGGCTCGGTTGCCGTCCTCGATCAGGAAGTACGTCTGGATAGCACGGGCGTTGAGCTTGACCATGAGCTTGCCAACAGTTTCGAGGTGCGCATCGCCAGTCACCTTGCCCAGCAGCGTCATGCCGTAAAAGAAGTTCATGTCCTCGGACGTGCTTTCCTCGTCCTTGCCGTCTCCAAGTGCCGTGATGCCGTGCGAGTACGAGTGACCGCGGTACCAGTCCAGACTGCGAAACTTGGGGAAGTATGGGTCTGCGTCCGACGGATTCGCGACGTCGCGGATCAAGAAACCTGCCATGCGGTTGAGTGCAGGAATGCCCGACCAAGTGGGGTCCAGCTTGTTGATGATAGCAGCAGTGACCACCCAGTAGCCGTAGTGGTAGTGGTGGTCGTTGTACATGGGGTTGCCGAAGTCAACGTTCGGGTCGTGAAGCGTGAAGCCCTGCGAGCTCACCACACCGCGGTAGATAGTGTCATAGTTGAGCGCGTTGGTCCACGTGTTGTTCAGGAACGGCGTCAACAAGCCCTCCAGCTTCTTGATGCAATGCGGGAGAAGTGCGGTATCATCTTCACCAACGACAGACGAGTCCCCAGCCATCAGACAGAGCGAAGCGTACTTCTGTGCCGCCTTGCCGTTGAAGTAGTAGCTCTGGCCCAGAGGGATCGACCACTCGGAGTTGATATCGGCGATCAGATTCTTCTTCATCTCGTAAGTCTCGACCACACTAGCGTCGGGTTTCCGTGGCGGGTAGAAGTCCACGGGGAAGTCCACCGTTTCCACAAGGCGCCACTCGGGCGGTGAGGTCTTGGTCACCACTCCCTGCATCAGTCCACGCGTGGTGGAGTGAGCAGCCACTCCTTCAGCCTCTACGGCATATCTACGATCCAGGGTATCGACGTGGTGGACCTGGGCGTAGTGCAGCATTCCGTTGGTGCAGTCACCGCTGGTCTGCCACTTGAAAGCGTAGGCGTCTTCGTTGTGGGCTTCAACTCGGCCGCCATCGAGGACGCAGCTCGCCGTTTGGTCAAAAGTACTCTGCTCCTGCGCAGATGCATCAGGGATCAGTGCAACACGAGCAATTCCGTTGAAAGGCTGCTCCATGTCAAGCGTCGAGTGGCCGTCGAAGTGAAGCGTGACTTCGTTGGAGAAGTACAGCGTCCATGTGGCACCGTTGTCGAACTGCAGCACATAGCGGTCGTTGGTAAGAGGGAGGTTGACGGTCTCAGTGTGGTCCAGGCCGTTGATCGACGAAATGTTGTACACCGTCTGGAAGCGCGGGGTCAGACCCGAGTAGCGAGCAGTGACGAAGGCCATGCCGCTTGCCAGCGTTGCCTCGAACTTCTTCGAGGAGTCATCGCGGGACAAAAAACGAAGCTGCACACTGAGGTCGTCCCAGTCAAACACCTCGAAGATCGGGCGGGACGAGTTGGAGAACTCCGTGGCGGAGAAGGCGAACTCGGCCACTTGGCCGTGGAGGTAGTACATCTCAGCGTCGCCGTTGCCGGTCAAGCCTCCTCCGAACAAGCGAGTCGTGTACGGGTAGTTCAGCGTGAGGCCGTAGGGCTCCATGAAGATGGACGGCGTCACGCTGTACGGGTTGGTCCACACGGGCTGGATAACATCTTCCTCTCCGACAGTAGCTCCGATCATGTTGCCCCACCAGTCGTTGGTCGGGATGGGACGCGAGCCCACGAGGCCGGGGGCCAGGAACTTGGGCGGCAGCAGGTTCTTGTGTGCGTCGGTGTGTTTGAAGAGGTTCTCGGGCGGGGCTTCCGCATTGAAGATCGGCGTGAAGAGGTCGAACTTGGCATCGGGCGCCACGATCGTCACGCTTCTAAGTGTCGACGCACTGGGTTTGAAGACGCCGAACACGGCAGCGGTGAACAGCAGAGTTGAGACGATAGCAAGCACGCTCCATCGACTGACGCAATGGCTGGTCGGCGGTTGGGTGGGCGGTGAGGCACGAGTTTCTAGCAGTGGACGCACCTCGCCGCTGTGATGAGGTCTCGGACTCGAAGGCAACATGTTGGCGACTGCAAAGCTATAATAGAGTCGATTGTGTGTGTGGCTGTAGCAGTGGTGCAGTGTGGGGCAAGATGGAAAGTGAACCAAGCAACAGTCAAGCTCCAACTCGTTTCACCAAGTTGGTCCGAAAGGCTCATGGGGCCTGTCGATCGCAATGCCCGTTGCAGCCGCAACAGCAGCCACAACGCGCGTACATATCTCCATTTCTACTGATACGAAGCCATGAGCTGCTCGGGGCGGCTGGGACCCGATGAGACGTTATCGTGTCCTCGCCTTGGACGGGCCGCACCCTCAACGGTTTTTGTGTGTCAAATCGGCCATTATGACTGGCCAAAACTGAAGCCTTATTCGTCGTTGGATCGAACTTCAATACTGAAGGTTTGCCTGCACTTCAACTTCAGAAAACGGCTTTTTGCGGTCGAGTGTTAAGTGCAAGTGGCGCACGTGGCGGGGCACGCCAGTCTGTGCGTCTTGCATGCAAAATTTACATGCGACCCGTGAGGATATGTATGTCACCTGCCTACGCGGCGCTTTCATGCTGCTAGGCATGGTGCTGGCGCCTGCATGCAGTAGGAGGCGCTTACATGTACATGTATTGGCGCCGTGATAAAAATCCTCGCAGCCATCGGCGATGGCCCATCGGGTGTCGCACGTGCCAACCATTAAGCGTTGCACCCTGTTATTGCCACCGTAGTGTTCCAGCTCAGTTCAGTCGAATGCGAAGCGGACATGTCTATTCCGTCACTGTCCTCCATCGAAAGGCCCGGATACATGTACAGGCTACAAGCGCATACATGCAATATGACAGCCACACGGTACGCTCCCTGTCGGCGTCTGTTGACCGGAGAAATGGCTGGGTCCGTAGTGGCCCAGAGTTCTGCCGAGCCGGTTGATCTATTATGTGAGCCAGCTCGGCATCGCAACCGATTTGCCTGCGACGTGGGGTTGTTGGGAATCGTGTTGATCGCGTTGAAGTTGGGAACACAACGCAGACGACCAAGCAACAATTGACCCGCATAGAAGAGACTCGGGTTTCTAGCTGCGAGTTCACATCGAGAGCTTGATCCTGTCGACTGTAATTTGCAGGAGCATGTCGGTGGAGCATGGACACCCGACCGGAGATTGGAGTTGTGACAAGTGAAGGTAATCTTAGGACTTGACGGTGAACAATTCGGTTCAAGCAAAGATGTCGCTCAAGTGTCCCCCTACATGGATACAAGTTGTAGGCTAACGTTACAACGCCGTTGCAGATGGCTACAATGGACGCAACTTCATCTAACGTAAAAGAAAGGCCATGTATTATTATAATACACATATTGAATTCTTCGTGCAACGGGCGGCAGAATGTATTGTTTGACCTTGGCTGGGGCCATCGATCTTCCAACTTTACGGCGCCTCAGACGTTGCCTCGTTGGTGCGTTCTGCAAACAACGGCGACAATGACTTCTCTGCTGTTAAAATCTGCTGTTTTAACGCCGAAAACCCACTGAAGCAGTCGCGCAGAGTTGAAGTCACCACTTCTTCCAATGTGTCCGGGGCTCGAAGAATGCGTTCCGACCCGACTCTTGTGTTCTCCTCGCCGACATGATCGCCCTTGCTCTCCTTCTCGCGATTCTTCTTGCCTCCAAGCAAGCTGGCCACGACGCCCGTGATGCCTCTCGATTTGAGGGTCTTCTTGTCGTACATGTGAGCCGCTTTCGTCAGCTCATTAATGACATCGGACGTTACATGCAGCGCACTGCGGGCCGCGGTAATTTCCGATTCAGATGGCGTCTCGCACTCGGTGATCTGGTTGGCTGCAGCTCGCAACGCCGAGGTCGTGTCCTTCGCCGCTCGAAGATCATTCCTCAGGAAGAACTTGGAGGTGTTGACAAACACTTTGTGACGGCTATCATACTCGGCGAGGTTGCCTTTCAGAACTTTGAGGCAATTGACTGCTTCGTCCGCCGTCTGGTGTAGCACTTGCTCCAACTTGGAGAACTCTTGCTCGGTGGTAATGCGGTCAGTGGACTTGCCCATGCTCGAATCAGTTGCGATCACGTTTTTGAAATGAGCTGAGACCCGACGTGCACCACGTGCATGTGCATTCTTCGACGAAAATAATGGCTGCCCTCCCTGCGCGACAAATGCGAGACAGTAGGTTTTAACGGACGCCCATGCTTCACTACCATTCTGTAGTGTCATCCAGCACACCGTTAAACCAGAACTATTTTTCCGAAAGGCATTTGTCCCAACGCCCGTTAAGTGACGAAGCTTCACGATGGCTTTGGAAGCGGGCTCTTGGAACAACACGACTTCAACTCTCCCCGGTCCCAGCCATCACTTGGTCAACTCGGACTCGAGCTAGCTTTGCTCATTTCGCAACGTGATCTCAAGCACACAAGTCGATACCAACACCAGACCAAGTCAACACTACAACTTACTATGGGCAAGTCCACCGACCGCAACGTTACCGTCGAAGAGGAGTTCACGAAGCTGGAGCAAGTGCTGAACCAGACTGTCGGCGACGCGTCGAACTGCCTGAAGCTGCTGAAGAAGCACCTCTCTGAGTACGATAGCCGCAATGGCAATCACTTCAGCAACACGGCCACGTCGTACATGCGGAGTGACATGCGCACTGCCAAGGACACGGCGATGGATCTGAAGCACGTGGCCCACCAGCTCAACATGAACCATAAGCCAACCAAGACGGAGATATCCTCTGCTCGCAACATGATGGGCGCCACGGCCAAGGCCATGGACGTCTTGCAGACAACGGCTCGCAACTACGACAGGGAGAACAAGCAATCGATGGGCGTCAAGGGCAGGATTGATGCTGCTGTTGGTGGTCACCACGACAAGGAGAATGACGAGAAGCACGGGCTATTGGGGAAGGATGACAAGTACGATGAGACTGGTGAGAAGCGCGGAGGCTTCTTCGGGAACGACAAGGAGGAGGGAGGTTTCTTTGGGAAGGACGACAAAGAGAAGGAGTCGCAGGGCGGTCTCTTCGGGAAAAGCAAGAACGAAGACGAGAAGGAAGGCGGGCTGTTGGGGAAGAGTGACAAGGAGAAGTACGAGCACCATGGAGGCATGCTGGGCAACGACGACAAGAACGGTGGGGGCATCACTGGGAGCTCTGAGACCGTGGAAACGATTGTGAAGAAGACTCTCCGGGACAATTTCAGCCTCCGCGCGCTGGACCACCAGATCACGGCTGCAGAGAAGTCTCTGTCGCCTTCCATGATGGAGCGTGCAAAGGAAGCGATGCACGATGTGAAGGACAAGATCAAGCCCAGCCATGAAGATCACCCCCACGAAGGTCACGTCCACTCCAAGCACACGGTGACTCCGTAAACGAAGATGCCGGACGTGAGTTCAGGATGAAGTTGCGAGACACCACCACACTTGTCTTGAAGGGCTTTTAACAGCATTTTTTTTATGAGGAGCAACCCAACAACCCAAATTCAAAGCGAACTAAACTGTTCGTTTTCTTTTGCAATGCTGATGTTGTATGGCTTTGGACCTTGCTCACTCAAGCCTGTGACACCGACGTGAGTCGTGTTGTGCGAGTCCACGGCTGGTTGAACACGAGTACGACGTATCTGCGAGGTGATCTGCACGATGACTTGGCACAGTTCCCGCCACGCACGCCACGACAGCCATCGATCTGGAATTCATAGTTCATACCAGCAACCACCTGACTCCGCACCGACGCGATCGAACTCACGCAGATGTTCGACGTCGAAAGAGCTTGCACCAAGACTGCGCGGGTTTCTGACGTAGCAGCGGCAGCAGACCAACCTCCAAGAAATAGTGCGTCGACTGTCCCGAATCCAGCCAGCAGCATGAGCAGAGATGTTAGCATTCGCATCGGCTAATTGCAAAGTGAACGAGAAACCACTGAAAAATACGCCAGACGGATGTTGACCAGTTCTGGTATTTTCTATGAGTTTACGATACTTCGACTCAACTTCTTCACATCTCGCCAAAGATGTCACGCGAGATCGGCTTCAACTGTGGTGGACGAGTGCGTTGATGGAGACGCAAGGGAACGCTCGATACATTCGAAACGAGTGATTCGATGTCACCATTGCTGCTAGCTGCAGAGCGCTGGAGAACCGAAACTTTCACGTTTTCGGTTGTCCGACTCGCTCTCGATGCAGACATCGTACCTTGCTCGGGGTCAGGTTCCACGGGAGCTGCTACACTCGCTGCAAACTGCCGAAGTGTGTTAACAGCATCGCGCGGCAGCTTGTATCCCCAGCGTTGTTCCTGGACAACACCTGAGAGCACATGGAAGAGAGCACTGCCGCCGCTGAGTGTCGATTCGGACCCCACCAGAAGCAGTTTTTGCTTGGCACGAGTTAACGCTACGTTAATGCGGCGCCAATCCGTGAGCAGCTCGCCCACATGATTCTCCTCATTACAGCGAACAAATGACACCAAGATCACGTCCTTATCCTTGCCTTGATACTTGTCGATGGTGCTCACCTCAATCGAGTGAACCCACTCGGATCCACCAGCCCGACGGAATGCAGCAACGGCGGTCAAATGCTGTTGAATTAACGCTACCTGAGAGCGGAAGGGAGAGATAATCGCGATCTCCTCGGCAGGCACCGACCCCAACACTAAGACCTCCACCAGTCCAGCAATCACCTGCGCTTCCACAACGTTTTCCATCCGTCGACGGCCGTTGTTACCCAGTTGTGCAGTACTCGAGCTCTCCGCTGTCGCCCCACCCATCGTGTCTGTATCCAAGAACATGACGCCTTGGTTATTGGTCAGTACTCGCATGGGCCACGTCAATTTCTGTCCAAGGGTGTCTTGCCGCTGCCATCTTAGGTTGAGATGGTTCGATGCGACTTTAAAAGATCCACACTTGAGCTTATCGCCATACACTAGCCGATTCGCCAACAACATGATGTCTCTGTTCATTCGGTATTGGTAAGACAGTTGCTGAGTCGCTTCGGGGTGAGCCTCCGCTAACCGCCGAAACAAGCTCACATCCATACCTTCTTTACGAGCCTGAGCATTTGCCACCAGCGGCGGCAGCTGATAATGGTCTCCCACCAGCACAAACGTATCTGCGCAACGCAGAGCGCTCAGGACGATGGGCTGTGTGATTTGGGTGGCCTCATCAACGATGCAGAAATCGAATCGGCGTTTTGTAAAGAGCACGTGGCTGTTCACGCTCAGACATGTGCACCCCACGAGCTGAGCATTAACCATTTTAGCTTCCATGGCCTGCACGCTTGAAATCCGCTCTCGCTCAGCTTGTCGGTCGAGTGTGAAGTCTGCAATTAGGGGATGCACTTGAGCGGTGTTACCAATACGAAGCATCGGGACTTTGCACGCGAGCAGCTTTAACAGTAGATTGTCCACAGCCGAGTGTGTATAGCTCGTTACTAAAACAGAAAACCCGAGGAACAGTAACACCCGCACGGTGAAAGCGATCGTCGCGGTTTTGCCTGTCCCCGGCATTCCCAGTACCAAAGCATAATCGAGAGAGCCTAGCACACGCTGGACAGCCCGCTGCTGATCGATATTCAATTCGAAAAACGCATCCAGCAAGGACCGGCCGAGCGCTGCCACACTGCCATCATGGTCATCCTTAGCGCAACCCCTGCACCGCTGGGCTACTAGATCGCTCACCCGACATGGCGTGAACTGCGGTCGAGTGAGGTGCACGATCAAGTTTCGTCTTCGCGAATCTCCAATGCCTGGCGTATCGTTGTCACCACTACCTCCTAAAGAAAACGTCGAGGCCATGGGTACCTGCAATTCTGGTCGGCTCGTCAAGGCCGTGCCAGCTGAAACAACCTCGGGCGGAGGTCCAATAAATAATCGCACGAGATTTTCCTTCGCGCGTCGTAAGCCACTCATAATTGCGTCTTTATCCAATCGCCACGTATACTCTTTACCAACGGCAGACTGGCCGCTTATCACGATCGACGGGATGCATTGGCGCGCCTCTATCGTGATCAGTCCATGCTCAATCTTGCGAACAGTAGCACGAGACACATGGACCAGCAAACTCTTTCCGTCTAGCGATTCTGCCGACAAAATGACACGTTCATCCACTCGAAAACGCACACCCGCAAAGGAGGTTGGCTGCGCATTTGCTTCACTCCCGCTTTCCAGCTTGATATCTTTTCTTTTCCGGCGGTCGCGAACAAAGCGCAGTGTTCGTTTTGCTCCAGATTCTGACTGTGCTGGTGCGTCAGATACCAGTTTGAGATGTGCTATGCAAGTACTGCTCTCTTGTGCTAGTTCTCGTTTCAACCCGACCTGAAGCCAGAGTGCTCGAAGACTTTTCTCGGCATGCTGCTGCTCCAGGTCAATGAGACGATTCCATTGCTTGAAATAATTTAAGTCCGCTTCCCCGAGATGCTTTGTCTTCAGGGTGAAAAGCTCGTCAAGACCACTCGATTCCTCCGTGCCATTTTCCGTCGCCGCGTGGTGCAATACACACTCATCTATCTGAAAGCAGCGCTCGCAGTCCGTGCGGTTTCGAATCATCGGTGGGAATACCTGAGCGGATGTGGAGCTTCCGATTGCCTTCACTTTAGCAATAGCACTGGCAAAATTATTGCGGGCCATGATGAGACCGCGAACATGAGTTGCCATGGCTGTGATGCGGTTGGTCTCGATGGGCGGGACGTAGATAAGTAATCCTTCCTGACACCGTTGTCGATAGCGTTCATTCAGTAGTAGCGTGTACAGGATTACTTGACCCTGGTGCTCGACCCCCGCATACTTTTTGCTTCCGGTTTTGAGCTCGAGAGGCAGAACTCTGCTTCCTGCATGTTCACGATTCCCACTCCGCAGGTCAACGGTGGTCCCTTCAACAGAGGCATCCGTGGCACCTTTTAGTCCCCATTTAATGGACCACATCATTTCTTCCGTGGCTAAAACGCGGTCCACGCGCACCTTAGATCCATTTTGGGGAGGCATCTCGTTTAGGAGCGTCCCAGTCCCAACAATGGCCCCACATATCCACGATCGGTAATCCTCGATCACCTTTTGTAGCTCCAACAGTGCTTTTTCCTCGTTTAATTCGCATTCCACAAGACCTAGAATGCTACACGCATAATCGTTAGTTAAATGACCCCGAATCCGCTTAAGCTGGCCCAAGCATCGTACATACTTCGAATTTACAATCCGCTTGGCTTCTTTAAGAAGGCCCTCAGCACTGTACAAGCCATCCAGAAGTGCATGCTCGAAGAGATCATGTTTTAGTGTACCCAAGAAAGCCTTCACGTTAGTCGGACGACTGACAGCTAGGGTTTCCTGAAGGACTGCTCGTCGCAAGCACCCGAAACTTGTTGTCACTCTGGTGGGTGATACCTGCAGTTGAGCAACGGCAGCATAACAGAAACTTCAGCAAAAACTCGCACTCGCTCCAGCGGATTGAGAGATCGATAAGCGTACCAGAATATCCGGGTGGACAACTACGACGTTGTTTGCGTTATCCACCTGTATACGCGGCATGTGTCGATTTACTGGTCTCTCATGTCCATCTTGCGAGAAGAAACCATCCCTGTCCTCCTCAGTAAATACAATATTGATAGTGTCGCCAGCTTCAACAAGCACATCATACCAGTCGTCGCTCAGCATAGCCTCCAGATGCACATCTTGGTCATCTAGCAGACGTAAAAGAATCGAGCGGTTAACAACGTCGCGGTCTACTTCTAAGACCAAAAAGCGCTTGTAGCTCTCGAGCGGCTGAGCTGCACCGACGCCACGCATTGGTCGCACCACTGAAGCTGGAGCGTTGGATGACGGCATCGGTGGAGGTCTTTTCAGCTCGTTATACGCAGCTGACGGCATGGGCCGTGGAGTCAACGCGAGATTTCCCGACGACACGAACTCCGTTTGCGACTGTGTTTGTGCTTGAGAGACTTCAACCGGCGCCCGTTGACTCTGGAGCTGGTCGAGCAAGGCCCACGACTCGTCTGTCAGATCGTCAAAGGGATCCGCCTCCACCACTGTCGGCTTCACCGGTGTCTTCAGGGTCTCCTGCTCCTTAATCGCCGCTAGAGCCTGGACAACCTCCTGGTTCCTAGTCACCTCTTGTATCTTGCCCGTCTCCTGTGTCCGTAGCGAACGTGGAGACAGCGTCCCGGTCGATGAATAACTAGGTGCTGGAGTCGGTGTCAAGGTCATTTCCTCTGTCGAAGCAGTAGCTGCAGGTGGTGGCGGACGATGCGGATGCCGCTTCCTAGAGTCTGCCAACGCCCCCGCTACATCCGGACTGGCATATTTCTGCTCCATTTGGTCCAGAACACTGAACAGTTCATCCTGCGAATCTCCTCTCTCGGTCGAGCGTCGTCTCCTGGCAGTGTTGGGCGCCCGCTGTCCATTAGAAGAGCCGCCTCCTCCTCTCTCCGGTGGACTGAACATCAAATGCCTCGAAGCAGCTACAACACATAACGGTATCTCTCTCATCAGCTATGAATTCCTCTTAACAATCATGCATCCCTCTCAATAATATAATAATGCAATAACCAACCTTTCTCCTCTTCACACGGAGCCGCCTTCCGCCGCGTGTGGACGCGTTCTCGGCCCGTTTTCTTGTCCTCGTCGCTACTGGAAGGCGGCGACTGCTGACTGGCACGCGCCAGCCGCCCCACGAAGCCCTGCATCTCCCTCCGAACAGCCATTTTACCTGTGCCGGACACTTTGATCTGCTTATCCGCGGGCGAGTCTTTCCACACGATTTTGGACTCGGTGCCCGGCGTCCGATTGGCTGAAGAAGAGGACGAGGATCTCTTCTTGACGCCGCGACGAGGCGTGGTCGAATCGATGCGTCGGCGCTTGCGACGGGACTTGTCCATCAGTGCCAGTCGCCCTATTTGTTGCACTTGTGAAGCACGCCAAAAACGATTCCTTTAGAAACTGTTTTATGATTTTAGAAACCCTTTACAGTACTTAGCGATTCCGTAGGGGCCTACACGTCCCACCAAACTCGTTTGACTACAAGTCCGTAAACATGGTTTTCGATCCAATCAATTCTTAGCTTAAATGACTGGATCGAAAACCATGTTGACGGACTTTCAGTCAAAAAAAAAAAATTGGTGGGTCGCTGGACGTGTAGAACCCAACACGTCCAGCGATCCACAATTTTAAGCTACGAATCGACTGGATCGCTGGACGTGTCGACCCCGGCGTGTGTGGGGACTACCGAACTGCTTAATCCAACATTTCGACCTACTTCTCTGCATACCAGAAAACCGGTATTAGCGCATAACCTATTTGTACTCGTAATTTTGGCGCCGAAATACGACATGATCGAGTTGCCTGATGAGCAGCAACGTTGGCAGCGTGGGGTATCGCATGCTCTTGGCGCAGGATAACGACTCAGATAATGAAGGTGCGCCCTCGAATCTTGTCGGCCAAGATGTCGAGCCCACCAACGTACCAACAAGCACATGAAGCACTTGCTGAACATACCTTCACCAACATTGGTGGGAGGTGAAAGTATGCTCAGCAAGTGCTTCATGTGGTTGGCAGCTCTCATCTCTTGTTGAGGTACTCGTCGACTGTGATGTCGTCTCATTGACGTTCCGCATCACGACAGCACGCGAACTTAACATACAAGGGCCCCCTTCTTAAATTGATTGCACCCTCTCTAAAATGATTGAAAGGTTCGGTACATATACAATGCACATACAAGGTCTCTCTTAAACTCCCTATTGCGCCTTTCTGGCCAATCTGATCTCAAAAGGTACTTAAGTAGGTCCTAAGGAAGAGAGGGTAGGGCTAAAGGTAGGATTTGCCAAGCCATTTAGTGAGCGACATGACAAAATGTTGTCTAGAAAAATATTATCATCCAGTCATGACGTCCTAAGGTCCTACGAAAGTGCTCCGATTTGGTCTATAGAGTACTTTTGAAGGGATTAAGGTCCGAATGACCACAATTTACCGGCCATTTGCTCTTCCAAAAGAGCAATCGATACTTTGGCTATGGGCTACTCAACACGATACCGTTACAGTCATCGCCGAGTTACTGGGCGTCTCTGCACGAAGTCTTCGCCGGTGGTACCTCCTCTTCAAGACTACAGGGAATGTAGACGACGAAACCAGCTCTGCTCAGTCCTCAAAAGGGTCCCCAAAAGTGCAACCTTTTGTTCACAAGTATGTGCAACGGCATCCATGCTTCTACTTTCAAGAACTTTGAGAAGCTCTGAAAAGACGATTTTAAACTGTTACAATTGTTCCGACTCGACTACTTGCCGAGTGCTTCGCTTCGACTTGGGACTTTCACTTAAAATTTTGACAAAAACGCGCCCGCGAGAGTATTATCAAGGAACGTTCAGTGTATGTAAATCGACTGTTGCCTTTTTACAGCGGCCCAGACCAACTTGTATTTGTCGACGAAACTTCGAAATATGGCAGGTAAGATCAGATTTCGATTGATATCGCCAAAACAATCGGTCCTGACTAATTTCATATCAAAATTTGTTGATGTAATTTTTTTTAGGTCTGCACTGAGAAAGCATGCGTGGTCTGCACGTGGAACCCTGCCATTGTTCCCATTCCATTTGGTCGATGCAAACGGATATCAGTGTTGGCTGCTTTTTATGTTCAAGGATGTTTTGCTTGGGGAACGACCGAGAATACATTTACAAGACAGAATTTTCACGAAACGTTCAAGTCAACGATTCTACCGTTCCTCAACCCGTGACCACTGCCACGATCCATTGTAATTTTGGACAACGCCAAGATTCACATGTATCTAGAATTTCAAGAGCTAATTCACGGTATGGATGCTCTATTGTTTTTTTTACCCCGTACTCACCTGACTTGAATCCAATTGAAGTCGGATTTTCGCTTTTAGCGGTGAATCCAGCGTCATGCCAGCATGGCATTCCGTGAAAATCCTCTTGTGGTTCTTGACGTCGCCATGCACTACTGCACCAGACAACACGATGAAGTTGGAGAGCATTTGTATGACCATTGTGGCTACAAAAGAGATAAACTTAGTGTGATGTATGTAATCATCAACTTGGGACCGAGCCTAAATCAGGACCGCCTAAGGTAGGCTCATCTGAGTCTTAGGAATGATGCTATACGGTACTTGATCGTTTCGCCCAGTCGCCGAGCTGAGGAGTCGCCCAGCGAACTCGGCGTAGAGCCGCAGTGGTTGCGAAATCACTCCATTAGTACTTAATATTTGTACCGGAACACAGGAAAACATTAGTAGGAGTCCCTTCGGGACTCCCAAAAGATATAAGATAGCAGAGCAGAATTTTCCAAGTCCAAGGCAAGTGTACACTATCCGGTAAGTCTCTACACGGGCTGGAATTATGCCTGACGTCGATATCTGAGAGGCATAGCTTGTAGAATGTTGACTGGTAGCGCCAAGAGGTCAAGGTTGGCCCGAGAAGGGTGTGTCTCGCTCCGCGCGAAAGAAACAAACCTCGCCGAACTCGGCGAGTCGGTACGCCTGAGAAGCCAGGG
>LGSN01000634.1:0-29438 GCA_001314375.1 Phytophthora podocarpi | reverse complement strand
GGAACCGCGGTCCGTGCCAAACGTATCGTACCTTCAAGATTCAAGCCAAGTACGATCAAGAATCTTATATACTTAGTTTCATAGAGTTATGAGGACTGGACTAGCTAACATTCTCCGAACTCCTAATCAATTTCAATTCACTTTCCAATTGACCTTCTTCGGCTTAAGTACCTCAAGCAACACTTCAAGCCTCGCTTCGGGTCCTTGACTAGGACTCCTCGCCTCCAGCCTCTCCCCAGACAAGACCTCGCCAATACGACTCTTCGAGCTCCCGTGTGGATCATCACTCTAGTCGTCGCTCTTTCTCTGCAGTGCATTCACCAGTCGTCACACCAACAGAGCACCCTTCTGTTCCACATAATTGGTACACTCCGCGATTGGAATCCCCTTATACAGGAATAAAAAGTGCTATATGACTACGGAGGGGATTGGATGTTCCATCGCTTGAAAATGATAAAACTGACTCTAAAATAGGGTTGCTGGAACTAAATGGGAGGCCAAACGAAATAATAAGATTGGAAGACGAGGGGGTCCTTGCACATCATCTCGAGCTCTTCAATCTCGCGTTGTAGCTTGGTGATGGCAACGTGAGTATCTGTTTCGGCATTTGCTGCTTTTTCCTGCAGCGTACCTGATTCACGCGGCAGCGCTCTCGGCGGGTTGGTCTCCGAAAAATCGGCCGATTTACAATCCGATTAGACATTTCCAATTGGAAACAAAAGGAGTTCCGCACAACTTCGTCGTGCCATCCGTGACCAAAAGAATTGTGGGTGGATGAAACTAAAAGTGACACTCAGTACTATGCGGTGGATAGGATCGTTCTTCGCTCACTGACGCCAAGCGGCTGGATGCGCTGGGCTTCAGTTTGAAACTCTCCGCTGATGCGTGTGAAAAGCATGTTGCTCCGTTACTGGTACGATCGGAGCTTCCTTGGTGGTCGGGTGAAAACATGACATGGTACACAACTTCAAGGAGGTCAATACAGAGCGTCCCGTAATGATCGCTACGAATCGATGTCGTATACATAAGCTTCTCTCCATGTCGCGATTTCTTCAAAGCCCACACGATGGCTGAAGGAGCCGCAGCTCCTCCCGACGCCCGTCCTGCTGTGCCTGCCACTTGGGACGTTTCTCAGATCCCCTCTCAAAAGGGCAAAGTGACGATTGTTACGGGTGCCAACCCCGGTCTTGGATACGAAACCGCGTTGCATTTGGCGCTCAGAGGGGTCCACGTGGTGCTGGCTTGTCGAAGCGAAGCTAAAGGCTGCGAGGCTGAAGCAAACTTAACGAAATGTTGGAACCCCATTCAAAACGTGGATCTGTCGAATTTTTACAATTGGACGTGAGTGATTTGACGAGTGTCCACAAGTTTGTGGAATCGTTCAAACGGGCCCATAACCGGTTGGATTTACTCATCAACAATGCTGGCGTCATGGGCGGGTCCTACGCTTTGTCCGTGGACGGATACGAACGTATGTTTGCGATCAATCACTTGGGTCACTTTGCATTGACGGCTCAGTTGTTCGACCTGTTAAAGCAAAGCGAGGCTTCACGTGTGGTGAATGTCAGTAGCGGTTTGCACAAGAGGGGAGAGGCAAGTTTCAACGAGGACGAGATCATCGTCACCAGTGAGGACAAGTTCGGACAAGTGCAGACGTATGGGGAGACCAAGTTGTGCAACATCCCGTTCACGGTGGAGATGGACAGACGTCTGAAAGCTGTGGGGATTGAGAACGTGACGGTGGTGGCCTGCCACCCTGGGTATGTCGCCACGAACATTGGGTCGAACATGGCGGCGGCGAACAATAATTGGATCTACTGGTTGGTGATTAAGATGGTGACGTTGCTACCTGGGGGAAAGAGTCCGGAGATGGGAGCGATGTCGACGTTGTACGCTGCTACGGGGAATGAGGTTGTCGGAGGGGACTATATTGGACCGAAGGACAGGGGCACGGGCTCACGGGCTCACCGGCTCGCCATAAACCGGTGGAACTCTGCAAGCCTGAGTCGGCTGCTAAGAAGTTGTGGGCGTTTAGCGAGAAGTTGACGAACTTGACTTTTGTTGTTGAGAAATAAGCGGGTGAGGTGAAGTCTACGTCGCGTTTCGGGACGGCCTCGTAACGAGCTTACAACGAAGTACGAATTTGCATGTTCACGGTAAATATTAATTTTTGGGTTTGAACAAGAGGTGTCAGGGAAACTACACTGTACTGTAGCGTAAGCTTATTGGATTTCCTATATCGACTCTGTACCTCGTCCAGCACAAAGGGTCATAGGATAGGACGAACGATTGTCCTTTCGATTTCCAAAGAATGACCCTAGCCAGTCGGGATAGTTGCAGCGGGCACTACCGACGATGAAGCAAGCGTTAAGCCACCGGAGATATCAACTAGAGAAGCACCTGTGGAACAACCTTAGGATTAGTCTTCACGTTGTGAAGGAGTTTGATTTGAAACAATTGCTGGAAGTGTTGTGCAATAGCAAGGACCCAATCAATAGTCAGGGGACGTCCGCGCCAATTGATCGGACTTGCTTACAGTGTTCGAGATACCTAGACCCGTTCCTTGGCGAAATTCGCAGTCAAGTACAAGAGCGGACGGTGATGTTGATCCCGAATTCTGAATCCTTACGCCGAAGGTGTGGTTTTTCGTGAAAGAATCCGATATTTCCACGGTATTGAAAAAAACACGATGCTTAGTAGGACTTCTTAAAAGCGAGTACCTGATAGAGGCCTGCGATCTCCCACTCGGCGTCTGAGATGGATCCACGGATGTTGGTCACGTGCATCTTTTCGAGCAGCGTGCGATTGCGGTCCTGGTCCTTGCGCTGCTGAATAAAGCGGTGGAAGTTCTGTTTCAGGAGGAGCTCGAAGCCGTGCTCACGTAGTAGCTTGGCAACCAAATCGTCCGGCACTAGATACTCAGGGAGGTCTACGGCCTGGCCACCACCGCCGTCCGCATCATCCTCCACGCGATCACGCAGCGTAAAGTTGTAGCGCAAACCGAAAAATCCTTCCGGAGCCACATCGGGTCCTGACAACTGAGCACGTGTAGCTGCGTCGAAACGGATGCAGCACACCTCGCGCTTCTTCTCGTCCACAATGCTCACATCAGGCTTGTTCGGAGCTTGGTCTTCTTTTTCCTTCTCTGGCGGCTGCAAGCCCTGGTAGTATTTCATCAGCAGCTTATTCGGGTCGACCGTCGTTGCGATCAGCACACCGCCATCTGCAAGTAGCTCGTGCACTGTAGAGAAGAAACGATTTGCGCGCTCTGCGTCGCCAAACATGTAGTGAAAAGAAAACTGCACCGACACGATGTTGAAGTTGCCCACCGCTGAGCTCGGCAGCGGTACCGCGTCGTGCCAGCCTTCGTGCTCGCTCCAGCAGTGCATCTCATCGCGCAGCAAATCCACCACGCCCAGATCGCCTTGAATAAACTGCACCTCGGTCTTTTTCCTGTCCCGATCGCCGCCTCCTCTTCCGCCGCGCGAGAAGGAAATGTAGCGTTCCACAGCGTCCTCCAACGATTTCTGAGCGATATCCACCCCAACGTACATCGCAAGATTGCGCTTGGTCCATTTCATTAGATCTCCACCCTTGCCACAGGCCAAGTCCAGCACCCGGTCTCCCTCACGTCGCGAATACTCGTTGATCAAGATGGATTTCACCCAGTTGTTCAGCGCGCGCATGTGGAAGAGCAAACTGTCCGCTCTGTCGCTCTGAGCACTTCGCTGTAACTGGTTATAAAACGCTGCTGCAGCGTCCGGGTCTTTTTCGCGCTCTTTCTCCCTGTTCTCGTCGTCGTAGTCTCTCGACATGGAATCATACGACCTCTTCGAGCCGTTGCCTCTGTCCCCACTTTGCGGCGGTCTCTCGGGAGACGACACCAAGTTGGAAATGTGCATCATCCTCGCCAGCTGCGGCCCTGGAGCCCTCGGAGACTCCTCATCTACACGACCAGAAGCAAAAAGTCAGTTCAAACTGGTCGACCAGCATCTCCACCAGGACGTGAATTCTACCAGACTGAACCTACTAGACCAATTAACTACCTTGAGTCTGCTCCTCTGCCCCGAGTGCTGGGGGTCCTGGACTCAGTAAATCCATGAGAGAATTGGATTTCTTCCTCACGAGCCGTGGCGGCTCTCCCGAGTTCGGCCGCGCGTGGCCACTGGGCGAGTCGGTCGTCGGAGCTCTGGGCGACTCCGAGTCGTCGTAGGACGGCGCCGGCACGGGAATTGGCTCGGGAGAGGCGATGTCATTGGCTAGCGGAGGCGGCGGCGACGGGCTGGAGGTTGCGCGCAGCACCGGCTTGTCGTACGAGATGGTGCTGTTCTTGTCCCGGACGTGAAAGTAGAAGCGCCGGCCGTCGCGGTCGAACTGGTGCGACCAGCCGCGCGGCAGCTCGTCGTCCACCCAGTAGACCTTCTTGGTCTGCGCGTTGTAATAGTACGGCATGTTCTTGGAGCGAGACATTGCCACCTCCCACTCGGGCGGCAAGAGCTCCTCCGACACCTCCATCAGTGTTACTTCGAAGTATGAATTTTCCGACAAAACTCAAGTTTCATGTTATGAAACATGAAACTTGAACATGTAATTGACGTGGAGGAACCGGACATACGGTGGGAGGAAATTCAATTCTAAGCTTAAGCTTTGAATTGTATCGGGCCAAATTACCCAAGCGATATTAATATCTCGTGGTAGACTTTGACTCAATTTACCCATTCCAAGTCGCCAACCATCCAAGTTAAGCCAATCTCGGACAAATTCCCCACCACCTATTTCAGAAGTGTATCCTTATTAGCGACTTGACAATGTTCCCTATGTATAGTTTAACACCTTTGAGATGTTGACAAAAAAGAATTCTTCTAAACTTCTGGACTGGATGCGCGCTCATCATGACTACAAGCAGTGTGCATAAATTGCGGACTCCGGCCGAACAGTTGTTTGTACGATTCACCAACCTAGCGGTGAGGTGCTTAGCCTCTTCAATTCGTTGCCGCTTCTTCGACGTGGCGGCCGCATAGTTTTCTTTGGTAAAATCTAATCTCGGCGACCTGATTCTAAAAGGAAAACACGGCTGAAACGAAGTGAGAACATATCTACATGTAGCAGAATGTCGGCGTCCTGCTTGCGTTCATCGTGAGCTTCGCATGTTGGCGCTGATCGTGCTTCGGTAATCAACGACATAAAGACGGAAAACACGATATACAATCTTCTATTTTCGTTGTTCATTTGTTAGAAATCACGGTGTGGTCGTTTCCCAGCATCGGCTATCATATGAATTCTCGCTGTCCATCCTCAGGTGCTGACGTCGAAATCCAGGTGCGCCAGTTTTTCGCTAAAATCCCACAGCTTCGCCGCAGCGTCCGACGACCCACTTAGCTCGGACGGGATCTCACGAATCGGGTACCCAAAGTCCCAAATGCTTAGGGCCAAAAAAGTCACCGCCCTCCACATCGTCTCCAACAGCAGCATAAAGAGTCGGCAGGGCTCCCATTTCAGAGCTCTGGCTAGGTGCGTACGCTGCCAATTTGTAGAACAGCCACCACAGCCAACTGCTGCTGGCGGACGCAGTTTTCGAAGTGAGGCCACTGACCGACAGTCCTGGGTGGCAGGCTGCCGCAGTGATGCCTTTCACCCCGCTTGCTTTCATGCGGCGGTCCAGTTCATTCGCGAAGATGACGTTGTACAGCTTGGTAACTCTATAGTTGTGCATCGGCGAGTATTTTGCCTCGTTCGTCAGCATGATCTCGTCTTCGTCAAAGACCTTCGGTTGGCGATGAGCTTGGCTGCTTACATTCACGATGCGCGATGACGCGCTCTTCTTGAGCAAGTCAAAAAGTTGCGCAGTCAACGCAAAGTGGCCGAGGTGGTTGGTGGCAAACAGCAGCTCGTATCCGTCTGCCGACAGAGCGTAGTCGCCCCCGGCAACACCGACATTGTTGATCAGCAAGTCTAGGAGGTCATGGGTTTTCTTAAACTCCTCTGAAAACGTTTGCACGCTTCCAAGGGTGCCCACGTCCAGCTTCATGAACTCCACAGTGCCGGCACCTGGACTGGAAGCGAGCGTCTTGCGTAGCTTGATCTCGGCTTTACGGCCGCGTTGTTCGTTTCGGCAGGCTAGCACCACGTGTGCTCCTTTGCGCGCAAGCTCCAGAGCCGCCTCGTAGCCAATACCGGAGTTGGCGCCCGTGATGATGGCGACTTTGCCCTGCTGCGATGGGATGTGCGAGGCGTCCCATTTGTCGGGCACGGGCGTTCGGACATTCGTGTCGGCCATGTTGGAGATGAGGTTGGCAGCTTATTTGCGTGAAGATAATGAGCTTCTTGAGGTGTTTCGAATAATGAGGAAGTTCCTTGTGATGGCGTTTTCTTCCTCCTAACTTAGGGATACCTTGTCGACCTAGGTGATACTAGTGCGTGCATTAGGCTTGAAATACTTATCTACGTAACCTCGCCGGAACACATCGTGGCAGATGTGAAAGAATCCATGTTGATGCTGATCTAACGATTATGTATTGGTGCAGAGAACACAATTCTGAGTTACATGTACTGCGAGTACTTGCCGTCGGCAAGTTGCCGATGCATTTGTTTGTGTTGGAAATGGGGTACCCACCAACAAGTAAGCGGATTAGCTGAGCATGGAATACGTCATTGCGTTTGCTTAATCAAAGCAGCCTCATCGTGTTTAGTCAATCCTTAGTATCTCGAGCAGCTCTGAGATCACGACGGATATCTTCCGCACATCGAAAGCGCACCCAGCTCTGAAAGCATTACGCCACGGTATCACCGTCCTTCGCTGCTTGTCTGATAGATCCTTGATTGTCGGCGGATTACTTGGCGACGTCGAACTTGAAATGCGTCAGCTCCTCGCTGCTCGTCCAAAGCTTCGCTGCAGCCGCCTCCGACTTGGTTAGCTTAGAAGGGTCCTCACGAATAGGATATCCATAGACCATCAAGTACTTGGGTCCGTAGTAGTCGCCTCCTTTAACCCCATCAGCTGTGGCAGCGTACAACGTAGACAGCGCACCTTTCGGCGCATTTTGTGGCGGAAACAACTCAGATGTACGGAACATCACCCACCAGTACCAACTGCTGTTTGTCGCCGCACTCTTCTTCAAAATTTTGGTGTTGCAGTATCCGGGGTGAGCCGCTGCGGTCGTAATATTCTCGATTCCCGCAGCTTTCAGGCGACGATCCAACTCAATCGTGAAGAGCAATAGACACAGCTTCGACACCGAGTACGTTCCGAGCTGCCCATGCTCCTTCGCACTCTTCGGCATTATGTTGTCTTCGTTGAAGACCCACGTCCTGTACCAGTGCAGAAAGCTACTCACAGAGACGACACGCGAAGACGCACTTTTCTCCAGCAAATCGAAGAGCTGCGCTGTTAACGCGAAGTGGCCCAAGTAATTTGTGGCAAACACCATCTCGTAATCGTCGACAGTCTTGGTGTATGTACCACCTCCAATCCCGGCGTTGTTGATGAGCAAATCCAGTCGGTCGTGAGTCTTCTTAAAGGCCTCGCAAAAGTTGTGGACGCTGGTCAAGTCGCCAATGTCGACTTGCATGAACTTCACACTGCCTGCATCAGGCGCTGTTCTCAGTGCTTCTTCAATGTTGGCCTGAGCATGGAGGCCGCGTTCTTGGTTGCGGCAGGCCAGAATCACGTGGGCGCGAGTTCGAGTGCCATCTCGTAGCCAATTCCCGAGTTGGCGCCCGTGACGATCGCAGTCTTACCCTTTTGCGACGGAATCTGCGCTGCGCCCCAGTTGCTGGGAACTTGAGGTTGAGAAGCGGTGCATTTACTGGCGTTGACACCCATCGTTGCGCGTTGTCCACAAGCCAGCAAATTGCCAAGTGGTGGCCGTGCTTCAAGCGTTAACGTTGCTTGAGCTGGGAAGCGAGTGTTGAGAAAAAGTAAAGATGCGATAGCAACTGCCGTAGTCTGGGACCTTTAACGGTCGAATCCCGCTTGTCGCGTGTCGACAAGGCCTTGCGATTCTCTATAACCGTAGAGAGACAGAATCTTTGAATGATCTGGACGCTGTTCCACGACTTCAGCGAGAATGTTGTTGGCACCTATGGATAGCTTTTCCGAGCTTTGCACTCTGACCCAGGTCGCATGAACGTGTGCGAGTCCCTGCTTTTGTGAAGGTCTGCATTCGTGCTTGATCAGATATTCAAAGAGACTGCACTTCTGAATCCTGTAGGTGCGTTCGTCGGGCCTTGCCCAGGTAGTATCGGAATCCCGCCGCTGTCGGATAAGCGCTTCCTTTTCTAAAAATAAGGGTTAGGGTTCTAACAACTACTTGTATAGTTATCCTAATCCCGATATATTATACGTGCTGTTTGCCTTAGCAAATTGAAGCTGCTTCCAACTTACTTGGAGTTGTATGCCTGTGCCGGAAGCAACATCCGCGAGCCAAAACAACAAAATATGCAAAACCAGCTTGCATGACCAATCAATTGCCAGCATTTAGCTAATATACACCTATCAAATGAGGCTCAAAGTATCAATTTTGCAAGTTAGTACTGTGTCGATCTTGAAAATTGAAGGTACCACGATAATATTTAGGAGACACTAACACACACGTAAAACTATCAGTGCTCTATGATAAGTCTGAAAATACTACGACAAGACTTATTTTACTGAGAATACCGAAGAATGAGGGGTGGCAGCCCCCTCGCCGATGGGTCATTTACTAATAAAATGTCACCGCCGAAGAAATAACTGTGACGCACAGCCCCCGACGGTCCCAAGCATCGAAATGGAAGTTGTAGTCGTCAAGGAAGCTCGCAGCCATGCCGTCGGAACACTCGACCTCACGGTCGGACAGACTTTCGTGTCTAAGCAAGATCTTATTACCGCACCCTTCGTCGCCATGGGCCGAGGTGGATTCGACCTGAAGGCTATGAAAAGCGATATTGATGTACGTCTGCACTGATCAAGAGAAGAACGACTGTGCCTGGGTGTTGCATGAGGCTTGCAAAACTGGCGTGTGAAGTGTACGCACGATGCAGTCAGAGCGTTCTTGTGCTCCTGGTGTGGTATCTGGTCGAGCTTTAAATCTCGAGCAGTCGCCACCATTTTCCGGTCTAAGCTGCGTGATGACCCAACGTACAAGCTCAAATAGGTGCAGGCGGGTCTAAGTCGAGAGTATGGAGTGTTTAGTTCATGCGAGGTGTGTATGAACGCAAGGGACTATGTCCTGAAAGAGCTTAATGGAGAATGCCAGGAAAAGGACCAGCCGCCTCTTGCATTGTTCGATCTGTGGTGTGGCTGTTCACAACAAGCGCACGTGCGACGGCTCCAGTTCCAAATAACAACTAAAAATGCATGCCTCGATATTGATCGTTCGAGTTTATTGAGCTGTTATTTGACTCGGTAGATACTTTCGTTGCGGTGGCATTTTACGAGTAAATGACCCGTCGACAAGGGAATTTTATTTGTTTTGAAACTATGAGGGGTATTTATTAGCTCTCTCTTTTAATAGAAAACTTTAAAAAGGGTATTCCCAGCATAAGTCTCAGACGACCTAGTACTCTAGTATTTTTGGTCTTATTTAGTAGCTTCGGTCTTGTCCTAGTACTTTTAATCTTTCCAGCACATGTGTTACATTGGTAATTGGGGCTACGTAATCATGTTGAACCCCATTATGTCTTTACGCGTCCTCACTATCGGAATTAAGGCCAAACGCCCCCGAAAAAACTCGGTGCTCTGCTACGACTTCCTCCGCCTTCGTCTTCCTCTTGGTCTCATACGTGTTGTCCTTTCCAACAAACGTCTCTTGTAGATCTCCTCAACTCAGCCAGAGTCACTCAAACCTTGCTTTCTCCAAAACTTGTTAATCTGTTCTAGATAATAGCATTTTTATTGAGCGGATAGTGTAGTGTCTTGAGCATTGACACCCTGAACTTGGGCTTGAAGTCGACTGCGGCCTTGCTGTTGGTCGACTTGAGCTTGTGCTTGTAAATTCAGATGTGTATTGAAGGGGTAGCCTCATCTGAAGCTATCCATGTATGGTCGTTCCTAGTGTTACCTTGGTAACCACTACGTAGTGGTTTCCTACGCCTGTTGCCACGAGATGCAGGTTTCGCACCAACGGGTGTGCATCTTGGCATCGTCCGTTGCTCTGGTAGCGGATGGCCAAGTGAGCAATCCACCACAGATAGAAAACGAAGGAGTTTGGCCTCACTATATTAGAATACCTAGGGGCGTTGACGTGGAAGAACAATGTGAAGACTCACAGAGGTGCCGTGTAATCTACTTATACTCTACATCTAATACATTTCTGATAATGTTAACTCAATCCAACCGGATCGCACGCGCCAAAGACGAAGCCTGGCGCAACACAAGCAAACTCGGCTCCCTCCTCGACGACGCAGAAGACCTCTTCCGACGCAGAAGACCTCTTCCGACGCAAGAATTTCGCCACTGCAACTCTCCACCGAATGTAGAAGACCTGGCTTCGGCCATTAAAAACCTCTCAAGCAACTCAAGCCCGCCTCTACAACTGCTACGTCCTGCCTATCCTGCTGTACAACTGCAGGGCCTGGGCTCTAACCCACGCCGACCTGTGCAGCCTCGAAGCTTCCATCGCAAGCGATTACGAAAAGTGATCGGCATGACTTACCCGAACAGGATCTCCAACGACAAACTCTACGACCGGACCGGGACGGACCCTCTCCGTTACCACTAGTGTACTCCACTGACATGATAGTTGATTACGAGACACTAACTAACTGTTACCTTAAAAACTATACATGTTAGCTAACATTTATTAGGGAAATGTATTGATGCAGGGAATCAGTAGATTACACGACACCCCTGTAAGTCTCCACGTTGTTCTTCCATTCCAACGCCCTCTAATACAGTGAGGCCAAGTTCCCTCGTTTTCTATCCGCTCAAAATAAGCAATCATCTGTGCAGACAAGTGCTAAGGCGGCTCTGACGTTAGCTCTTCCCGGCCTAGCCACTCCGCCAAGAAAATCGGGTGGTGGCCAACTGTTCTATGCTCAATTTATCTATGAATAGACGTACTTACTGAAGACGCATTACCTAGATACATCTTCATCGTTCGCGTCGGTGCAGCAAAAATGGCATTACCTCGAGCAAATCTACACCATGACTCTAATGACTACTAACATGTTAGCTCGAAACACTAGACACTAACTAACTGTAATCTAACATGTACAGCAACTAACAGGTTAGCGTTTGGGAGTATACTATTTACCACCTACTTTGCAGCAGGTGGAGACTGTTTGGTCACATCCTTCGCCGCCCAGCAGGCTTCCCCGCCTACCGCTACATGGACAAATATTTCAGACCCAGTGAGAACGGCAAATTTCGTGGCAGACAGTGACTCAGGTTCTAGATGCTGACCTCCAGACTCTTTCCTCAGGACACGGCCTTCAAAGAGCGCCCAACCTCTACCTCCTTCGCTTTTGTGCCAAGGACAAAAAGGGTGGGAAAGAACCCACCGAGGAGCTACTCACGTACGCGCCGCTAGACGGACTCTGGCAGAGAGAAGAGAGATAGCCCGACGCATGCGAAGTTGACCCACTACGGTGAAAAGAAGGCTCACGTTACGCGTTCACAATACAATACAATAATAAATGTTAGCTAACATGTATAGTTTGAGGTATTAATAACAGTTAGTGTCTAGTAACTTTGACTAACATGTCAGTGGAGTAGACTGTCGGACAGGCCACGCACTACAGCACTTTATGCAGCGCTTTCTATCAAATATTTGCAGTACCCATTCCTTGGTTTCTGGGCATTTCATATATTTATTTTACAGTACTCCTTTGGAGCTTTCAAAACTCATTTTACCTAGAAAGGGGGCGTTTTTGAAAAAATACCCCTAGGTAACATGCCTGGGCATTTGCTTGCTGCCGATGATGCCTGGCTAGGGCCCATTGCATCACCAGACGCAGATCTTGAAATCGAGACTGCAGATTCGAACGGGATTCAAATCGAATTTTGAAAACTCTTTTCGAGATCAGGTTGCGTCTGGGCCTTCAGTGTAGGAGCCGTACGCGAGCCTTATTTCTCAGCACTTGCGGCGATCGAGGCTTTGCAGGCACCACGGAACTGCTACATTGCCCGTCGAGCCGTAGTCGTTTGTGTTGGACTAATGGGCTCCGTGTTGCACCTGCTTGTTCAGTCCGGCGTTGCTTGCCGAGTTGCAGTGCTCCCAATATATCTACACCAAGCGGGGATTGCAATCTTTCTCAGACCACGTGATAGTCTAAGCGGTCCCCGGTCTTTACGGCTACTGCAGGGATCGCAAACGCTCGATTTTGGATGGTCGTACCCGACCGTGGATCTTTGTCGCGAGATTAAGGACGACTGTGGCCAACCACTGTGTTCAGTTGGAAACCGTGATTGTCCAAACAATTGATTTCTGTTAACCGATAATTCGTGAATTGAAAGCCTACTACCCCTAGAGTCAGCAACTTATTATCTTTTTCTACATGTAGCATATCACTGTCCGATGTATCAGAACGAACCACAAACGAATCCATTTCCTAGCTGATAGCGCAGGCGATATATGCTCTGTCGAAACGAATACCAGGACAATATACCTGGCGTAACATTAGCAGCTGAGCGCAACCACCAAAGCAATATTCACCATCTTGAGTAGAGTAGTTACTGCAATAGACAGTACCAGCAATAAGCACATCCTTCTGTATATCCACCGCCAGTAAAATCAGGATCGAGAAATCAGAGGCAGCAAACAGACAGCAACTCGCCCAGCCACCCATGGAATCAGGATCAATACCAAACGCATCAAAAGCGCTTCACTGAAGGGATTGTCAAGACGTTTACAAGAGAAACGGTGAAGGAGCGTAAATCAGCCAACTGAAAATTAACAAACAATGCGGGACGCGCGAGAACAGTACTATAAATTGGTGGTCGACGGTATTTTAATACCACCCATGCATTCTATTATTTATTGATAACATTAATAAATGTGCTCGGTGGTTTTCGGTTATCCACAACCAACCACTCGACTATTTCGGCTGTCCGTACTCGTCCATTTCCTAGTGAAGGTCAGTTTCGGCTAACTCTACCCGTCCACGCCCACCGTCAAAGTCTGATTGTTCGGATACGGTTACCCGTTTGCGACCTCTGGGCTACTGCATTTTGTTTCTTCCAAGTTCAGCCTAGAAAGTGTCCATTTTTTATGTATTCTATCATATCCTCCGAAGTATTAAGTTATTTCTGTCCGAAAATATATATTACAATAGATTGTGGAATTATTAATACCTAGAAAACTTTAGTTTCTGGAACGCGACTTTTTCGAAAACGAATCCACTAGAAAAATGACTTCTGTTGTTATTCCATAGGAATATGATTGGTAATTTATAGGACGCCCTTTGCGTCCGGATATTTGGGTGGGGTGAAACAGGTGGTGCCCAGTTGACATTGCAGGTATTAATTAGCCAGGTACTATCAAATATGCATATAATAAACATAAAATGGGGTAATTTATGAATTAATTATAAAACAAAACCAGGTATTTTCCAGATGGATTACCCGGAAAATCCGCGTGTGTGGAACTTAGATCAAAGTGAAAGTAATGAGGACACCGCTTTGTCGGTATCTAGCTGAAGCCGCTTTATGTTGAGCTATCCAATCAGAACATGAGTTAACCTCCAGGTGCGCTCACATATTTATACAGGTATTCACCAGGTTTTGTCCATGTATTAGTCGAAGGTCGCTTCAAAGTACATTTTCTCAAACTACGCAGCAGTGATCTTCATTTGCAGGACCAAACTCAGCATTTTCCAGCACAACTTCGTCAGGCCTGACGGCGAGAAGTCCATCGGTACCTTCGTAGCTAATTGACACTAGAAGTGGAGGCATGTAAAAATGCCACAGCAATCTCCACTTTTTTTTACCGTGGGACCTTGATGATGGTTTGCTTGTACTTCCCTTTGAGTGCGTCGTTGTTCACCTCCCTTCAACACACGAGATGTTTCCCTCTTGTTCATGCTGTTGAATACGACTACACATCTTGGTCCCCGAATACGACACGGCTGGCCCAAAGGTTGTTGTTAAAGTTAACAGGCACGAAAACGTAGTCGTTACATTCTACATTCACGCACTCACGGATCTTCATAATCGCTTCAGCGGAAACAATCTCTTCTTCATCACTGGAGGGATCATGCATGATTAGCGTTGAGTTATTTTGTATGTCCTCGCGAGGAAGATTGTGAAGGCACGTATCGATTCAGCACTCATCCATGTTCCAGCACGGAATCGAGAAAGATACCATACATCATTCCCAAACCAGGCACTGTAGCGTAGGGCCATGCCGTTAGTAGATCTTTAGCCACGCGTCCGATCGTTGCGTGGTCATCAGCGTGCTCCTTCACTGCCTGTTCCACAACCACTTCATCGCTTCCAATGATTTCAAGTAAACTAGCGGAGCTTTGAAAAGCTAATACCACATCATCTGCACGGTTTTATCCATCTATTGCAATCTCCTCTGCAATTGATTGTCTTCATTGAGTGAGCTTTCTCTTTCTGTAGGCGTGCGAGGGCGTGATCAAGCGTTGTTTCGGTAAGACGATAGCGCAATGTATCCGCTACAAAACTCGGATCTACCAGCCAGGCGAACGACGGCAGTGCACTGGATTGGATAACTTGATGTGTGGACAAATACGAGCCCATTTCTTGCAATATGGGTTGAATATCTTCGAGACATGCCACCATATCACAGACGTCCTTATCTCTGAGTAGACCACGCAAACGCATGCCATGCTTGTACTCGTTCAAAGCGGCACAAGCCTTCATACGCCGTTTCTCACGGTTTACGCTCAGCCGCCCAACTACAGGTGCATTGCCATTCAGTTTGATTGTGACCTCTCCGGTTTGTTCTTCCAGCTCAAGGTGTGTAGTGTGAGACGAAGCAAACTGTGTCGATACCAACTACTCGTCATTCTCGTCTGGCCCACGTTCAGGTGTGCACTACCGCAGTCTCCTGCCGCGTCACCATACCACCAGCCTGCTTCACCACCATCGCGTTCTACGCCGCCACTGCCGTTGTCACCATTGTCAGAACTGTCGTCGACAGCAATGGGAGTGGCGATTGCAATTTTGCCTTGTCGAAGATTGTGGCAGCATTTGTCAAAACGGCAACATCGCGCTTTCAAACAAACCATCTGATAACCGAGCCAAATCCCCGCTAATCCACTCGAACGTTTGCCGCGCCCGTCGGTATTTTTCACGCTCGCTCAATACACCTCGATGAGTCGAACACTCATCTCTGTACACTTTGGTTACAAACGGAGACGTCAGCTCAGTCACTTGCGCCAGCAAGCATCGACTCTGGCTAAATCATCTAACCATTGGTCAAGTTGTTGAAATTTCGTTCACAAAAAGCATACACAGCTGTGCAAAATGATATCGTTGATCTAGGATCAATGGTGTGCGCTTTTGCTTTGGTGTAATCGCCCATCCAAACATCTTGTAAATCGTTTGAACTTCAGCAGTTTCTGCTACTACTCCCTGGTACACAGCGGTTATCACAGCGTACGGGTACCCTCAAAGCAAGTGCGTGTAAAGCGTGAACTACCACACTTTCCCTGATCCTGGTTTGCTTCCAAGAAATGCACGCAGCTGCTCACGGAAATTTTCATTTTGAAAGGAGGGGATCAATATTCCTCCAACGGTAACACATAATTTGTTATCGTTGGAGGAAAATTGATCCGCTCCTTTGTTGCGTGTGGTTCAGACAAAAATGACGAGAGATTTCTCGCAGTATATATTTGTTGTAGATACAATCCACGGACACCGTTGAAATGGGGCATTCCCATTCTGGTGACATTTGCATGTTCGAATCAAATTGCACCCTGGTGGATCGGAAAGTTTCAGGTACTGATGCAGTAGAGCACTGAATCGATTTGCGTCCGTCGTATTCCTTCTCGAGTAAAGCGATTCGTTCTTGAAGCGTGCATATCGTAAACGAAGGAATAGTTAGTTTTTCCATGTGAGTAAACACCAGAACGCGCAACACGTGATGCTATTCGCATACACGTCTCCAACTGAAGAAAATTCATCGTTGTCATCAGATACTTCGGAAAACAAACTATTCCATCTCCAATTTCATCACTATCATCAGAATCGGAATGTGAACCAGAATTGGGATAACTTTCAACACAGTCGTTATCTGAGCATTGCTAAAATCGTTGTCCCTCATGTCTACAGCGAATTTGGGCAATTTACGTGTTTCATTGAAAGCACTGTGAAGACACGAGCTTTTTGCGATGCGTTGCTGGCCCACCAATTTTCAAACAACGTGTTCATTTGCTCCAAAAGCGTCTCGGCTTCGAAATGGTTTGAACAAGATGAGTATTTTCCCGCGGAATTGCACAATTTCAGTATTTGATAGATCAGGGCCTTCATTATAGGGCCAGCTACAATAGGAGTTGATATTTGATCGTGTCTGTGAAGGGAATGTGTAGTGCGCTGTGGGGCACCTCTCATCTTCTTCAAACCCGTTTGTTCTGTTCTTCTTTTTCCAGTCAGTATAAATTCCATGACGGTCTCTGTGTTTAGTTCTCCCAGTCGATAAATGTTGTCGAAATATGTACTGGAAACTTGTATTCGATTCCGTCTTCGTCTTCTGCCAACAGAACTCTCTGTTTTCGTGCCCAAAAAGTGCCGAGACGAATCCATTCAGAAATCTTTGAGAAAGTGGTGGATGAATAAAACGCTTAACGTAGCAAGTACAAACTATCTATCGGAGCTGTCACTTCGTTGGCGTTTGGTAGGAAGTAGTACATGGATTGAAGGTGGCGGCGGCCAGATTGGATCGCATCTAGTGAAGGATCTGCGCTTGCCATGGATTTATCGTAGGCTCCAATGTGAAGTGTAAATGGGTTTTCTATAATTCTTTGTGGAGTATTCTGTCATGTAAAAACCGATGTGGGGACCTGTTAACATACATCACAATCCTTAGTATGTTATTCTCAATCTTGACAGTAGTAAATGGATAGCGCGTACTTTCACATGCACTAAGAACATTATGTCGTTGTCCCATTTGATCACTTCATTAACAACGGGACGTACGGATTCAAATACGCACTCCCGAGAGTTCTCCTCATTTCAACCGAACCAGGATTTGCCCAGTATCATTGCATATGTGTGTCGGGAAAAGCATCGTTCAGCTTTTGCCGTTTGGATTCGCTTGGTTGTTTGAAGCAAGACTTGCTGTAAAACCAATAGATTTTGGTGTGTCAGTAGTGCTTGGGTAGAAATAATAGCAGGCAACGAGGCAAGGCACTCTCCATGTGGTAAATACTGGGACATTGCCAATCAATAAAGCCCGACTGGATCAGTCAATTCACGGCTCTTCTCAAAGTTTTTTCTCGCATAGTTTCACATTGTCGTACTAATGCATCAGCTCCATACGTTGCGTCACAGGAAACGCATCGCGTTGTTGCGGGGGCACATAGATCTTTTTTCAAGGCTTTTGAATGCTTGTTACCTACAGCTACGGGTTCCAGGTTTACTCCATAACAGCTGGGACAACTGCTTGCCGAAATTGGATACCATGCGCGAACATTTGAGTTAACATAAGCGATCAGTAGTTGTTGTTGGAATTGATCAGTGTTATGTACTCCTCTAGCGTTTTTGGTATTCCGTGAATCCAAACTATCATATACGAATGAAGTGAATCGATGAGAGTTCTAATATTCAGAGGACCCATAAAGCTTCCGTCGTACCAATGATGCCTCCATTCCCTTTCGGACACTGCTTGGTCTGACCCCAATCAAATAACACGTCGATAATGATTTCTATGATTCGATGAATGTATCTGCCAAAACAGCAATGGCGTGCAAGCGTCCAGGTCAAAACCGCGGTGAAAACGGCAAAGGGAAGCACCACCGTACGTTCAAGCGAAGTTCGGAAACATACTTTGTGAGGTTGGCAGCAGCAATCAATCACTACCGCGAGCACCAAGACATGAACAGCACGCTCGCTACGTGTTTCCCAGGAGTTGAGGGTGCTTTGGGTGAGACCAAGCGTACATCAACTTATTTGTGGGAAAAGAAGCGAGCAAATATTGAAGGTGTGTGTGAAACTACGAGCAGCGGAAATCCATCAAGGATTCGGGGACGACGAAAATGCTATCACCAGATGATGAACCCAGAGGATAGGTGGTTTGCGCGGTGAAGGCGCCCCTGTGTCGGCTTTCATGCTCAAGTCTAAGGCGCTAGAAATAGCTGCTGCACAAAGACTGTCAAGCGACGACATTGAAACCTCGTGGACATTACGGAACTTATTTTTGCGCGGCCCTATACTGTCGCTACGCTGCCACACGCACTAAGATTAGAAGCCTCCTGCGGTCAGTAATGGGACTAGGAAGCCGTTCCACGAGGGGAGTGCTGTAGCTCATGGAGGAACATGGCGTCGATCGCATTTATAGCGCTGATCAGACTATCGTTTTCTTACCAAAGAAGACAATAAAATGTGGTGCAAATACAGTATTTATTTTTGAGCCTCCATCTGCTGACAAACAGCGTGCAGACTGTGTTCCGACATCCAGATGTCAACTGTTGCCGCAAATGAGCTGCTGGATCTGGGACAACTTGTTAGTCGCCTCGGGCAGATGCATGAAGACAGGGAAGTTGTGAAGAATGCCGTGGCTGGGGTATTCGAAGTCCTTGACGACGATGACTTGGTTGATTGACCAAAACTATGTTTTGTACATACATTCGGATGTGATAATTTTTTTTTGACTTTTGGTTAATTGAGTCAACCTTACATCTCGCCCGTTGGTGGGGTGTCGGTACTAGAAAGTTTATACGGTAACACCTTTAACGATCATTTTAGTACTAGGAATGACTGAGCAGGACGTCGTGAGTGACTGCTGCAGCTCTTGTTGACACCTCAGGGGGCAGATTGGCGCGAATATAGATTGCCTGTACAGGTCGCTGACGAGAAATGACATTAAATGCAACCAAATCGAACGATGGGTGTCTGGAATGTCGTTGCGTTGGTAGACGTAAGCAATAACAAATGGACTCGTGCAGTGAGATTTGATCTTGTGAGATTTTCTTTAACATAGGCCCGCCCAAAAGGGAATTGTTTATTTAACTATAGCGACAAAATGCAGGTTTGAAATCTAACAGTTCTCCGAACAACGAATCACGATCACATCCTGACTTCTTATTGCCTCTTGAATTGCGGCCTGATTATTCGGAGCAGTGAAGTCACTAATCAAAGCCGTTGCTTCTTGTTCATAAAGTTCGTCTTCTGGTAAATGTTCTGTTGGGCTGGTACTAGAG
The DNA here is from genome assembly GCA_001314375.1 of Phytophthora podocarpi. NCBI lineage: Eukaryota > Oomycota > Peronosporomycetes > Peronosporales > Peronosporaceae > Phytophthora > Phytophthora podocarpi. The sequence goes on along the minus strand of LGSN01000634.1, from coordinate 10,133 downwards.
TAATGTGACCCCAAGTTGCTTCGTCTAATCTAATGAATGAAGCTTCAGCCTGATGCTGTTGAGTTCCTTCATTGTCTGCTCGATCTAGCACCCCTGTGGCTGGGTGCATGGCAGGGTGAGATTCAGGGCGACGTTAAATGCCAGCGTATTGGTGGTTCTGAGCATACCAACAAAGCTGTGCTCGAAACCGTATTGTTGTTGCCTCGTATTTCGTCTTTGTTCTCAACTTTTGAGCTTCTGCAAGCGCAACAGCCATAGTAACTCCAACTATTCCTCGTATTACGACCTCATTGGGTAGGGAATGAGCTGGTGTACCTGGTTCTGCGCAAAAGTAATATGCGTGGTAGGGTAAAGAACTATGTTTTCCACCACGCACCACTGCCCAAAACCGCGTCGGCTGAGCTAAATTCAGCATATCGTTTTCTTTTGGCTATTGAGAACTTGGGGTGCAGGGGAGGGGGTATTTGAGCTGTTTTGTCGAGAGTGATGTTCGACGAGCTTTGCAGATGTAAAGCATAACGGCATCTGGCTTAGTCATGATACCCCGTCCTGACAATAATATCTCCGTAAATGGTTCGTACAGATCGTCTACGTTGTAGAAGGCACGAAGAGGATCGGGAAGATCAGCTGGACCTTTACGTCGGATGAATGTAGAAGCCACCAACACCAGAGAGCGTCCAGCAGTAGTTATTATGATTTCATTTGAAGGTGCAGATATTCGCTAACGCTCCACGCCATCTCCACTATGCCTTTGTTCGACAGGCTTTGAACGCACTCTGGATGGATTCGACACTGTACATCCTGAAATATTGCGCTTATCCAAGGCGACGCTGCGGAAACGATTGTGCTTCCTTTCTGTTCGAGATTGCCTGATTGTATTCCGCACCGCATCGGACACTGTCCGAGCCTTCTCCCGAGCTATTCTTCTGCTGCATTCGTTAACATTTTCTTGTAGAACCATGGTGAGCCCACACGCAGTCTAAAATGATTGACAGATAATTAGCTCTTTTCACTATTCTTGACATAGTAAAGTTTGCAGAAAAATAAGCTACAAGTGTGAATGAATTTGCAGAAGGTTTACATGTTATACAGCAACTACCGCTGCCATTACTACACAGTATTTTCTCGTTTTTGGTTCTTATGGTGTACTCCTAAATGCTATACGAAACTACTGTTGCGTCCTTCATTGGTGTTCACGCTTACCAAAATACGTTCATAACCCATGGATTGCTTTGCGAGACGGTAGCAGCGTTGTTTGAACACCCAACTCGGCTAGCTGGGCTTCATTGAGAAGGTATATTCTCCCAGTGGCATGAGCCGCGCAGAATAGTATTCCTCCACCTTCTCAATCGCACGCTGTCGCAATAGGTTACTAATTACAAAACGCCTATCGTGAATATTCTTTCTCCAAACCGTGACTCGGAAAGTAAAGCGCTGCTGTGTAGCATAGATAAGCGTGCTCATAGTAGCAGAGGCAGTCTGGAATTCCGATGCCGAGCACGCAGCAATCCTGTTGAGATGGACTCCACGAGAAAATGAGCCTTGCCGTTTAGTTGGTGTTATGTGTAGTTGTTGGTTTGGTTTGCCGTCAGTTTGGAAGTGAGAAGGTATCGCATGGCCACCTCGCTCGTACACATCCTTCGGCTAATCTGAAGCTCGCTGGCTTCTTTCCTTTTGGGTGGACATCGATAGTCATCCCTGGTTGACTGTGTATTAAGCACTAACCTTCACTCGTACTTATCGTATTAATATTGAATATCCAATAGTATCCCTCAATTACTTGCATACAAACATGGAGTTATTGAGGAGCAACACTTCCACTAAAGATGACAGCGATATTCATTATATTGACCATCGATCTTCCTCGACTTCAACTCGTTCTCAGATTGACTTGTTGTCTCGTGCCCAAATTAGGAAATTCATACTACCCAAATTACCTTATAGAAGAGTTATGCAAGTACCCAATATAGCTAGTTTCACTCAAACTTAATTTCATACTTTATTCTCTGGATTTCAGATCCAGAGTTTTAGGAAGGGAGTCATTCTGACCCAAAATTACTCTAAATGCTTATGCTTGGAACCCAAACTAACGACCGGAACTCCAGACTAAGACAAACTTACATTAAAATCTAATGTGCCTGTTATATCAGAAGTGAACTGAATGCCGAACCCAAATTATCGGGTTTTCTATCCTTTCATTTAATATCGTTCCGTTCATATCAGAAATGTATACTATACGTTAACCAAGTGAACAGTGTTCTAGACATTTATACAATGGATGAATACTGGGTGAATATTGCTTGTGGCGGTCAGGCGCGACATCATCGGTAAAGTACGGCCTAGAGAAGTAATCTATTCAAGTAAATGTGGGAAGCGAGTACCCACATGGAACGACCAGCAGGAATGAGGCTGCATACATGAGCAGGTTTTGGTGACGGCTAGATGATTACGTGGGCGAGGGAAGCTACGTCGCGCTTTGTTGAGTACTGCAACCTCTCCCATGAGCATCTAAATCGATTAAGTCNCTATAAGTTGATCTCCTGCTTTGCTCAGAGTCAGAGTAAATAAGCAAAATCCAGAGCTTCCCCGTGTGAAACACGACATTATCTTATATAATCGAGAAACATCTTTCTCACGTGAGTCCTCCTCCTTCACTCACTCTCTTTTCTGCCTGTCTATGGATTAAGCGCTGGTCTCGCTGCAAATCCTTCGGGAGGGGGTCGTAAGCCACCCGACATCTTTCAGGCGTCGGCAAGGCCTGGCCTAGGCCTAGGCCACAGCGGGCCCTTTACTGCCGCTTTTTGCGCTTATAGGCTGCTAACCGCTCAATGGAGACAATGTCGATGTGAAAAGTCAGGGTATCCTGATACTCGGCCATCCAGTTTATGACCAACACATACTTTCGTTGATACAGATAGGGAGTCAGGAAAAAAAACTTAACTTAAAATTGAGTGTCATAATTCGGGAGTAAGGCGCTGGTAGCCCAGATATGTCACTCTGCACAATGTAGGGCTAGGTGAGTCGTAAAAATGACGTTTTTGTCATATGTCTGACCATTACCCCAATACATCAGCTAAATATCGCACTTTTAGCGCTTAACTCCATCCTTTATTTGTTTCTGAATATCCCAAAAATTGTATTTTGTGTTTTAACTTTTCAGTCATCAATCAAAATATCCCCCTTCTATTTTAGGTTGATTTGGGTACCTCATGCTTAAATCCTGAACACCCATCAATTATATCACGGAGTTTTTTTAACTGACCTTATCTCAATGGCTTAGTAGTAGCTTCCGCTACCATATCATTCGTGCTACATTATGTAACAGTTTTCTCTTCATGTTTATAACGAGCGTACAGGTGCCTTATATCAATATGTCTTTGTAGAAGAATGACTACAAGGAACAGCAGTAATACTGATTGCAGCTACTGTTGTTGGATGTACGCAGTTGGTTGCATGGTGGAATGCATCCCTCCGAAAGATGATCGAACGGAGATGGGTTCTAAATTAACTATATTTGCAATTTATGTAAAGTTACATGGAACTCAAACAGCCGAACGGTGGGGTAATGTAGAGCTACACGCCGAGTACGTGTTGATACTTGGGATCTAGCTCTTGACAAGCATGGGTAATATGGCTTGCTGCGCCGACAGTTGCTTTTCACTGAGTCAAGCTCCGTATTTGCCTGTTGGCCTATTTTATTTATGGGATGCATCCTTTGTTTGGTGCAATGCATAAGATGCACATCCAATGCATTGATGCATTCCGCCATGCATCCAACTGCATGCATCCAACAACAGTAATTGCAGCCGTATTATCACATCAACAGTGAGTTGAAATTACTTGTTCGTATCCTAATTATTTTAGTAGAGATTGTAAACACATTGCCTCTCATACACCTTCACTTGCAGCAACCAGTGCTGCCTCCGCTGTATTAATACTAATACAATCTTGTTTAATACTTTTCCAAGTGATGCATGCACCAGCAAGTATTGATACATATTCAGTGGTAGATTTCTTTATTTCACTTGCATTCGTGAAGCTCGTGTCTGTATACAGCTCAAATTTAATAATAGTACTATTTCCATTGGCTTTAAGCCGTACTTCGACATTCCGTAGTACTCGCTGAGCAGCCCTCCAGTGAATCTTATTATAGCAAGATAGATACTTACTCAGTTCCCTCACAGCGCTAGCAATATCGGGTCTAGTCGCTCTTATTAGGTACATTAGGACCCCCCCCCCCTCCAGACCTATGTAGTCGAACGGTGAGTCGTGGTCTGTTCCGGTGTTAGGGTTGGTTCCTTTTCGAGTATTATGTCTTAGCTTGAGATATAGGCGGAGTATTACAGTCACGCATATTAATTTTACTCTGCAAGTATTGAATGCACTTATGAAAAGATATGCATAGGATCTTGTTCCCAAATCTCTTAATATCTCCATTTTTAGGAGGCAGTGCGGTTTTCCTACGTCCTTCATAGTAAATTTATCAGAAAGTTTATTCTCATTGAACTGAGGTAGGATCGGCAATGGTCAGATCATCCACCTACACGCAGACAATAATGTGTGTGTGACTCTATCAATCTCTCAGTTTTTAGGGTACAATCAGTATTCCATCTTGTACTTTAAAAAAAGCCTAATGATTTTAGGAACACATTTAGGTCGCCCTACCATCACCTAGGCGCCTGTTTTAACCCATATAGACTTTTTCGTTATTTGCACAGATCAATGTTGGAACCCAAGTGGCTGTCTCATGTAGATATCTTCATCTCAGAATTCACTCAAGAAAGCAGTTGAAACATTCATCTGATGAAAATGTAGGCCTAGGACTGTTGCTAAAGCTAGAGGTACGCCTAGCGACTCGTAGCGAGCTACTGGGGAAATACCACCTTGTATTCAATTCTGTAGGTTTGGGTCTTCCCTTGAACTATAAACCTTAAACCTATCAACACGTCCGTCAGCGTTGTAATTTATATCGAAAAGCCAGTGACAACCTAATGTCCGTCTGCCTGGTGGTAGCAGATCATAACTCCACGTCCTAGTTCTCAAGGGCGCTTCATACTCTGTCTTTATTGCAGTCTCCCACTGTTTGACATTTTGCCCATTTCGAGCTTCCTTAATTGATTTAGGAACAATGATGTGCGGTGTCGTCATAACGATCACAGCGTTCAACCCAGTAATATATCCTGCCAGTACGAGTTCGGTGTTCGACGCCTTTTCGAGTAATGTCTCACAAGTGGACCTTTTCAAATCCCGCAATGTCGGTTCGACCGTGACTGATTCTGAACTGTCATCTTCAACTTCCACCTTATGTTATTGCACAACTCAAGGCCACACGTGCTCAGCTAGGTCGGATCATCTCGTCATACAAGGTGTCACTCACGAGCATCGATTTTTTCTTGCGTGCTTGTCGGATCACGTGCTGCCAGCAGGTTATCAGTGTGATACCAGGTCAGATTAACTGGAACGCTAAAACTTTAGCTTCCGAGCGGTCTAGGCTTTCCGAATGCTGCATTTACTTCTACCTCCAAAAGCATCCTTGCTCGGTCACAAATCACTTAAAACATTTGCGCGTACGCCACTCTCTCCTAACAAACATGTATGCCCATGGGGTGAATCGATTAGCCCTTTTTCCGCGTGGCCAGGAAACAACTGTCGAGCCGCAGTCCACCATCCCCCCTCATGTTGCAAGTCTCCCTGTTAGTGAGGTATTAGTTCTTTATCAAGTCTTATCACAGCGATACAGTCGTGTTTTAAGGCGCTACCTGTCGTGTTGGATCTTTGAATAGACACCCTTGCTGAAGTCATCCGTGGGTCGAATCTCATCCCAGCGATAAGTATATACGTACTGAACTAGAGCTATAGATAGATATTCGTGCTGCATCATCCACGTATTACACAGCAACATGGCTATTCGTGGTGATGGGGCTGCCGATATTCTTACTTTGACAGCAAACTCTATTACTAGCGGCTGGAACATTTACTTCAGCACGGAGCTATTGTGTCTTATATATCCCGTCCCCGACAGTGTCATGGACCTCCAGTTCTTTTCTTCTCTGGCGCAGCAGTGCAACCAACAGAATAACATTGATCCTCTTGCCGTGTTCTGAACCTCGTCCTTTTTTCCCACTCTTTCTCATGTCGACTGCATAGACGACAGATTCTCAAACAAGCAACAGATTCTCAATCTGACAGGTATGCAATATTGGTTATCTGTCGGCGAATGACGGTTGATCAGGGGCATCACCGACGAGTAAGTAGGGGCAGGTCAGTAGTGCTAGAACAACAGGTATAAATTAGGTTCCCTTTGTCACCTCTACCATGTACAATAGCGCTTCCAGACACAACTTAGCAGTCATACTGGCTCCTCTAAGCGCACATTGAAACCCAGCCATCATAGTCTGGCGCGCCCTTTCCGCACTCTTCCTGTGATTCGACATTTGAGCTTTGGAAAATTATGCCATTTTTAGCACTCAGTTTAGTGACCTCTTGATTGACGAATTCGGTGCCTCCGTCTGTCCTAATAATGTTCAATTTGTGGAGAAATTGTATCGATAATGCTGCAGTAGATCCCTATTTCCCCCCGGAACTTCAATTTAGGCTTTTTAGGACAAAGTACCAATTGCTTCATCTGCAACGGCAAGTGCATATTGGTAACCCAAGAAACCATATAGGTCGTTCATGTATAGCTTGCCTACAGATCCATATACAAAATATGGAGTGCCTTTTTGGCCTTGGTCCCACCATGTTCCTGTATGACATACGACGATCCTTCATTTTCGCGCACGTTTTACAGAAGAAGGGTACTTCCCTCAGCTGTGCATAACGTAGATCGGCGTTATTACCTTTTTTAGATTTCAGATAATCCGCTGTAACTTGTATTTTGCCTACGCGACCTAAGCCGAGGTGCTATTCTTTCATTAGGCTATCATATTTTAAGGATTGAGCAGCGAAGACTCTTTTCTTCGAAGGTTTAGTACTAGGCAAGTAGTACACTTCACCAATTGCTACAGCAGCCAATATTAAATCGATTCCTTTGCCAAAAATGAAAGAAAATCACCCGCCTTAGATGGCTGATGTCTAAAACCTTGTTTGGCCAAATAATACGCGCTGAGCAAATTGCTACCGCATTGGAGGTTGTTAGCTACCTCATTAAGTGTAATGACTTTGATATTACCATGATGACTGAGAACTCTAAGATGTATTGAACCGTTTAGTGATCTCTGTAATGTGCATCCATTGGCGTACATAAACTGATATCCTTGGCTCTACCACATCTCCTTGAAACACATTTTATCCGGAGTTATAACACGGCCTCCTCCTGTATCAACGACCACAAGTCATCTGTTAGCTTAAGCTATTTTAGAGTGCTTAAATATGGCGCATTTCTTATCGCTCAATACGACTCACGTCGACTGGTGATTGCGCCTCACCGGCGCTCATAGACACGCTCCTTCCTCGTCGCACGCGAGGCTCCTGATGTAGTCGGTGTAGTCTGCGCTTTCTTCAAGCTTCGCTTTGCCCTCTTCGTGTAGGCACTTCTCGCCGTCCTTGACCACAACCTTCATTGAGTTGGTGGCAGCTTTCTCATTTTTCGTGTCCACTGATACCGGAGCCGTTCTGATTTTCGTCCGTAACAGTTTGCTCTTCGGGTCCCTGTCCCGAGCCATCACCAGAAAGTTAGCCTTAAAGTGTCCAGGCTCGAAACTGTAAAAAGAGCCATCATTTCCTGGACCACTGTCCGCCTTTTGTTTTTAATTTTGCTTCAACCTCATATTGTTAGTGGTGATGCCATATCATAACGGTTTCGACACTTCCCTACATACATAAACATGCAAAAAGGAGGAGTGTCAACTTTAAACTATCACCCTACTATGCGCTCCGCGCTATACCACCTACCCTAAAGGCTCGCTGCGCTCTCTGGTGGCAGAACCCTAAGCCCGCTACGGCTCGCAAGCTTCGCCTCGCTTGATAGCAAGGCCATACTGGGTCCTGGGTTTGCATCCGCGTGCTTCGCACACGGGCTGCAAACCGCAGGCAGATTCGCTTCATGATATCTGTCCTCTGGTTCCGACCTATCAAGAGCCCTGAATACCGTCTTATATTTGATTTTTGTATAGTTTGATCAGTGTCGGAAGATTTGCACCCATTTACTTAATCTTTGTAAGGAATACGCTTAAGTACTGTCGGAAAGACGAGTATATTTATCCATATAAATGGAAATTCCTTTCTTGACTTATCACCAAAAATGCGACGCAGCCCATACTCGACCTTTCCACCGTAAACTCACAATTTTTATGGTGGTTGGTGATGCCCAAAAGTCGCTTGGCAATTGGACCGGACCTCCACGCATAGCCACGATTCGGTCACCATATCCTGTCCCAGTAGGTTTTGGGTCTTTCGGTTGATTTCATTACGAGCCTTGTTCAACTGCGCAAACAGCGTCCTCAGGTCACGCTATTGGCTTCGAGCCAGCTTTGACCAGCCTTGGGAGAGATCAATCAACCCGGCTACATCGCCCTGACCATGGTTCTTTTCAAGTACCTTTATCACTTCGCAGGGCTCCAAATTAGTCACTGGGTCAGGTAGGGTCGAGAGAGAAATGCCTCGTCCTCATTCCCAGTCCATCACCTTCCATTGCATCGCAATTGTCTCCTTTTCAGACAGCTTGTTCCGGTTTGGGACGGGTGAGGGCTTTTCAGGACTTCTGTGAAGAAAGTTAGCCATCGGTATGTGCACTTCAGGCATACCTGTCTCAAGCTGCTTCCGTTTGTACAGCTGGTCGAGGTGGTTGGCATGCGTCAATAATTTGCTTTCCACATGGCAAATACTTTGCCATTGAAGCGCTCAAGATCGCTCGTGGTCTGGTCTCAGCGACCACGGGCTTCGTCGTACTTATTTGTTATATGTAGTTGTTTGTTTGGTTTGCCGTCAGTTTGGAAGTGAAATGGCACCACTGGTCATCTCGCTCCTATACATCATTCGGCTTATCTGAGCTCGCTGGCTTATTTCCTTTGGATGGTCATCGATGTCCATTACTGGTTGACTGCATATTAGTCGTTAACCTTCGCTAACCATCACTTGGACGTATCTTATTATACAATTGCATCCCTCAAGTACTTGCACAGAAATATGGAGTTATTGGGGCACAACAGTCGGAAAATCTCACGAGCGTATCCCTCACTCCCCACCCGGTCGTGCATCTCTGCTACTGTGATTATTTATTCTCCATGCTACTCATCTGTGTGAACCTGTTGTAATTGCTGCATCAGCGACATGAGTGCTTTACTTGGTCCTTGTCCGTCGAGTCTTAGCTTGGCTGCGACCTGCTTGCTATCTTGTTTGATCTCAAAAGTAGGAATGACCAATAATAACTGCAGATTTTCGATCGAGAAGTTGAAGCTTAAAATCTTTAACGTAAACGTACTTATGCAACAGGGTGACAAATACTACAACACCGTGAATAGCAGGGTCCCACGAAAATTAGATGGTGGCGTTGCGATAGTGGTTAGTTGGTGCTACTTGGTGAACGGTGCTCGACGGCTGATGCTAAATGGCTCAAGTAACATTCTCTTTGATATTGATTGCTGCTACTTTATGAGTATTGCGCGAAGGTTGACGGTACAAGACTCAAGCAACATGCTGGGGATATTATGCAATCCAAACAGGTATTAAAACAAACAGTTTCTCGAATCAAAATTTGTATGAGAGCTAACTTTCGAACATTCGTAAGAACAGTGTATGGGTTTGTGTAGAGATCTACACGTTCATTAGTGCTGCCCGAACTACTCTGGATAAATTCCAAAGAATTTAGAAGGGTTCAAGGGCCAGATAATGCATGCGTGGATTGTAAGGCTACTAAAAGCATCTTTAAATCCTTTAAGTATACTCCCTAAATAATATCTGTAGTTGTGGTGAATTATGAAACAAGGGACTATCTGATCGGCCTTGTTGGTGGGACCTATGCCCTTCAATAAAATCTGCTAAATTCATCCTGCAATGAGTGTCACCATTTGTTTAGTGATGCAAGTGAAACTGTGAGAAACGTCGTGCTAGTTCGGTACCGCGAACCTGGTACACTTTCTAAATGTGGTTCCAGTACATTGAAATCATATTGCCCCCCCCCCCCCCCCCCCCCC
>KQ473472.1:0-21841 GCA_001314375.1 Phytophthora podocarpi | reverse complement strand
TAAGTAGTCCACACGAGATAGAACCCTCTAAGTCGTACGCACCGAGCACGCTAACCCGTACGTGGCCTTCAACTCGGCCGCGGAGAAGTCCCCAGTGGCGGCGGTGCGGACGACTTGGCGCACTTGTAGGTCCGTGAGGTTAGGTGGGCACCCCCCCTTCTTCGTGCGTGCGCGTATGGCCTTGAGAGCGTAGCTGACGCCATTCGCAGAACGCTTGACACGTCGAGCAATCGCGCGGACCCCCGTGCCAGCCTCACAGAGGCCTTTCATGCGGCCGCGCTCCTCGTCGGTGATGCTTGGTCCTCGCCCCATAGTGAAAATAGGACAATGAGGCCAGTTCAAAAGGGCTGGGACAGAACCATTATTCTTAATAATACTGAAATCAAGTCAATTTTTGTCCCAAAGTTTTGTCGCGGTGCTAAATCAGGTTTGTTGTATGCCAGCCTATAGAAGTTCTGTTAAATCTAGATCAGCGTCACATGCCACTTATTGCCCTATCAGATAGGAGAAACATATCTAAATAGCGCCCCCCAACTCGTTCTAGGAGCCGAGTTACGGCCAAAAATATAGGTGTCCCAAACGTTTTGTCGCGGAGTGTATAAGAAAACTGTTTGTATTAATACCGGTACCTATTATTGTCAATTCCGCCTATGTTAGTCGGTTTGCTGGACGGCCTCAATACAATTCTCAAGTCATTTACGACAATCGACAACAGCGAAACATATGTACTTGGAACTCCACTTAAGTCTGATTTCGTAAGTGTTCATAGTCAATTGAAGTGATTTAGCCGATTTGGGCGATTTGTTCGGCGATTTCACCCTGTCGATTAGAACGCGCAATATTAGTGATAGAAAAGAATCGTTCTAAACGGTTTTCAAATGTAGATTGATTAACCACGAGGTTGAAAACCCGTTTAAAAATAGCAATTAGGAACACGTAATAAATTCAAGAGCACACTTCGGGTTGCCGAATGCCTCGCTGGAGAGCCGCTCAGGCGACGCTGGATAAATAAGGCCTTCCATAGCCAGTGGACGTGCCTAGAACCGAAGCGGGCTCAAACAGGTGGAGCTTTATTTGTGGGAACGCAGGCACGCGGTAGAATACGGCGAACTTCCTGCATTGCGCTGGACGTGCGGTCTTCTCCACCCCAGGATGGGCTCAAACCTGGGGCATCAGGATTCTGGGAGCATCACTGTCACCAGCAACGATCGTCTGCATTGGCGCTGAACGGGTCTTCGATTATGGTTGGGACGACTATTGGGGTAGTCAACTGTAAGCAGATTGAGTTTTCATAATATTTGCTACCCGTTGAAAACGTATAAAACGTTTAGTACGTTTTCAACCAGCCTAGTTGAATACCATCACTACCTATTATTCTAATAAATTAATACTGTAATTATAATGCATATTTTGCCCGCTTTCGCGTTTCTAAAGTATTTCTAAAGCGCGCGTTGAACCGACCATCACTCTTGAATTCGCGCGCATCGGCATGGCTTCCGCGTCGGCTCCCACTGCGCCGTCGGCGCTGCACGTACTAGACCGACGCGACGTACAGCGTATCTGCAGCGGACAGTCGGTGGTGGACCTGGCGACGGCCGTGAAGGAGCTTGTGGAGAACGCTCTGGATGCCGGCGCGTCGCAGATCGAGGTGAAGCTTAAGGAGTTCGGGCGCAACACCTTCGAGGTCAGCGACAACGGCGCGGGCGTCACGCCGGATAACTACGCGTCGCTGGCGCGCAAGCACTACACGAGCAAGATCAGCAGCTTCGAGGACATCGAGAGTGTCACGTCCTTCGGCTTCCGGTGCGGTTGGCAGCTTCTGAATTTTTATTATACTTTACGTGTTTTTTTTACTTATTCTTTTAATTTATTTTACTGATTGTAGAGGTGAAGCGCTAAGCTCGATTTGTGAGTTGGCGGCGAGTTTCACGGTTTGCACGAGGACGCAGGGCGAGGCGGTGGGGGCGCTGCTGGAGTATGACGCCAGTGGGAAGCTGATGAAGGAGACGAAGAAGGCGCGGCCCGTGGGCACGACCGTCGCGGTTGAAGAGCTGTTCAAGGTGCGGTGATAGGTTAAAAATATGAGGAAGAAGTCTGTGGACTAAATTTTATTGCTTTTTTTTTACATTTACAGCCGCTGACAGTCCGGTATAAGGAATTCCAGCGCAATATTAAGAAGCACTACGCCAAACTGCTCAAGGTTTTGCAAGCGTACGCTGTGAGCTGCGCGAACGTCAAGATCTGTGTCTTCAATGTCACGGGGAAAAATGCGAGTCGACATGTTGTGCTGGCTACTCAAGCGCACCAGACGATGGGGGAGAACATTGCCAACGTGTTTGGCACCAAGTTTTTCAGGACCCTACTGAGTGTGGAGTTCGAGCTGCGTGGTGGTTTGAAGACAGAGGAAGACAAGGACAACGCGAGAGATGCTGATAACAGTGACAGTGACTGTGAGAGTGAACAGAAGTGCTCTGACATGGAGATGGACGACAATTTAAGCGGACAAGAGCGCAAGGTAGAAGGGTACGTTTCCAAGGTTGGTGCTGGTGTCGGCCGAAGCGACAACGACCGGCAGTTCTTCTTCATCAATGGACGGCCATTCGACTTGCCAAAGGTGTGTAAACGTGACGAAGTAGTTTGAATTGGGGGTAGATTTTGGATTGGATGGCTTACATGCATGTTTGCGTACGCTGCTAGATGGCGAAAGCGCTGAATGAAGTGTGGCGGCAGTATGAAATGAAACAAAAGCCAGCATGCGTACTCAACTTTCATCTACCTCTCGACGACTACGACGTGAACGTAACTCCGGACAAGCGGGAGACATTTGTGAAGCATGTACGTGATTTTACCCTTCTGTGCGGTTGGTGATGCATCTCTGACCTTTAAGCTTCATTTTTGTGCGTGATACATTCTAGGAAGCGGAAATTATCGATGCGTTCAAGGCAGGTTTGAACAAACTGTATGAGCCGAGTCGAGGGACCTTTACAGTCCAGCCTTTGATGACAGCGTTCGCTCGAGCCCCAAAGACTGAAGAATCCGCAAAAAAATGTGCTCCTCCTTCACCAAAAGACGACGCCGCGGAACAAACTCGGCGTATACCTGCTGTTGACAACCAATGCGATGACGAGGTGCCAGCTAGTATCGCATCACTGAGGAAATCATGTCAAGATGATCAGGATGAAACTGAATTGCAGAAACCAAAACATGTCATTGTTGAAATTCTCCAACCGAAGCTTCAGCGGGGCCAAAGCACAGAGTGTGCACCTAACGAGAACGAAGACGTCGAAGAACCAAAGCAAGCTTCGTCACCGAAGACAAGTACTGCATCTCCGCCATCATCCCCAGAACATATCGTGTTGGACCTGCGAAAACCTGCCAAAAGACAGAAGCTATACTCCCCTATGCTGGCACAATCGACCCCTTCGACGCTGGAAGAACATGTGTGGTCATTTGACGAGATGATCAAGCAGCGACAGCAGTATTTTGAGGAAGAAGTGGAATATGAGCGAAAGAGAAAGACCAACCGCCCCAAGGTACCGAAGACATGTTCAACCTCGGTCGATGGCAACGCCCTAGAAGCAGATAATGAGGTCGCTGCGGCAGCTTTGCAGCGTGTGCTCAAGAAGGACGATTTCAAGCGCATGAAAATTCTTGGCCAGTTTAATCTCGGCTTTATCATTGGCAAGCTGGACAATGACCTGTTCATTATCGACCAGCACGCCAGCGATGAAAAGTTTAACTATGAGACGCTGCAGCAGACCACAGTCATGCATCAGCAACCCCTTGTCCGGCCGCTAATATTGGAGTTGACAGCCGGAGAAGAAATGATCATCTTAGATCATCTGGATGTCTTCACGAAGAATGGGTTCACCTTCCTGGTAGACAAGGACGCTCCAGCAACAACAAAATTGAAGCTGCTCTCGTTGCCTTTCACGAAGCACACGCAATTCGGGACTGAAGGTAATGTCGCTGCTTGTTTGTTTTTGTTTTTGTTTACTCTGTTTGCTGACGTGTTGTACGCTGTAATTCTTGTCGTAGATATTCGAGAACTGGCGTCGCTGCTAATGGATGCACCGTTGAATCCGTCTACGATCCGCTTGCCAAAAGTGATGGCGATGTTTGCGTCCCGAGCGTGCAGAAGCTCGATCATGATTGGTACCGCTCTCCACAAGGAGGAAATGCAAAAGGTATGCCTTGATGATGCTGTGGCGGATACTAAGGTTGCTGACAAATATTTCTCATACGGCATGCCGTTGCTGTCGCAGATCGTTCGTAATCTCTCGGGCCTCGACCAACCCTGGAACTGCCCGCACGGGTATGCTAATATGTGCACGCTTGTGTTAGTATGACAGTTGCGTGTGTTAACGAATGTGTGTGTGGTGTTCCTGTAGCCGTCCTACACTTCGCCACTTGGTCGATCTTTTGCATCTCGATGAAAACAACGGCAACTAATGAACGCGAGATTTCCTTTGTAATCAAGCACGCAATCCCATCGGGCCTACGCGTGATTGTTAGCCACTTGTTAAATGTAAGGCTGTGTGAATAATTATCTGGCGCTGCACCGCTTCCTAAAGCGCTGCACCATTTGACACTGGAGCATTGGTGCTTGCGCTTGAAGGTGGCAGTTGTTTCTGGTACTTCTTACATAGTTTGTTGTAGTCATCGACGAGGACTGGGTCGTGGGCGTCCCCGTGGTAATTGGCATTAACGAATTCGGTCCACTCGCGAATATCGTTTTCTTCGGGTGAGTGCGTGAAGCACCCACCTTCACACTTGCACTCTCCGCCATATTCCTTTGGCAGATTCTCTGGCGCGACAAACTCCAGCAGCGCTTTAGTGATATCTTTCTGGCCACGCAGCACGTGAATACGTTCACGTGTCTTCGGATTGACAAGCGGTGACACAAGCTTCCAGATGAGGCTAAACCAAGTCGGCGGGTTGATGAGAAACACCTGGTAGACACGTTCTGGGTTGTACGTGGCAATCACCTCGCCCCATTTCTTCGTGTAGCTAACCACGTCGCTCGACAAATCAGCCATGGAGATTCCCTTGATATCATACACCTTGAGCATGTTGCCCTCCGGGAACGGCCGCGGGTCAATCACGTTCCACATAAACTCCATCATGCGCACGTGGTGCATGATTGCTTCTTCTTCTGAAACACCACGAGCCGTAAAGTCTTGCAGCGCCTTCCGTTGGCCGCCAAGGAACTCGAAAGAAATAGGGTGGCCCTGTCGATCCTTCTTGTGTGTAAAGTGTGTGAAGCACTCCTTCATGTCCGTGAATACGTGCGACGGACGCAGCAAAATCGTGTCCACGTCGTTTTCCTTCCGCCACTTCATCGTGGCGGCATAGCGCTCCTTTGCTTCTTCAACGTCGCCTTCGCAGCCTGCTAAGAAACGGTTGTCCAACTCAAGTTCCTCGCCTTGTTCATCATCGTCGACCTCCGATGATCCTCCGCTCTTTCCCATCGTGATTTCGACACATTCAATACGCAACTGCTGTGCCCGCGAGAATCTTTTCGTCGTAAGCAGCAAACTGATGCGCTCGTGGAACCGAGTGAGGAACAGAACAAGAGCCGACAGCCACGCCAACAGTTCGAACGAACCGTTGTCCATCGAGTTCATGACAGCAGCTACGGCCGCAAGGAACGAAGTGAGACCCCAGAAGCGACGATTAGTCTCTTCCGCACCTTCCAGACTGCCCAGTGCCTTCTCCGTTTTAACTGCAACATGAAGCACGTGATCATCGCGTGGACCATTCCCCAATGGATCGGCCTCTACCACAACAGGCAGACACGCCTTGTTCCCACGGGTAAGCATCTCGCGAGAATAAAGCGCTGTACCGTTAGCCGAAGGACCATTCACGTAGAATCGGAGAATACTCGAAGGATACATCTCCACTTGGAAGGCTTCGCCGACGGCCGGGTTGCTGGTGACTACGGACTCGGGAAGTGATGACTCGTGCTGGACGGTCACACAACTAATAGAGTTGTCCTCGGGCTGCGGACCACGCTGCAGCTTGAAGAGAGCGTCCTGGAAGAGCTGCATGGCCTTGCGCAGTGTAACTGCGATCTCCGTGCACTGTTCAGGGGTGCGCGCACGCACACGGAACACTCGACCATCTGAGCGGATCACCGTGAGAATGCGCGGGAACTGGTCGTTCACCTCAATGTGCAGAATATCCGACAGATGGACGGACGATCGCACTTCACCCAGCGCCATCGCCGACACAGGAACGCTGTCATCGTCGGTAATGGATCCAGTCGCCTTGAAACACAGCATTTCCGCCGTTGTCAGCATGAAAATCCTCCACTTCCACAACGCCACGTTAGCGCTCATACGACGACTCGCCAGGGATCGTCCTCCCATCGTGAACGTGCCCAGATACAGGATCTCATCCATAGTGTTGTCCTGTTCCTCCAGCAGGCAACTGAACAAAATGCCAGGCATTGCATTGGCGTTATTGCTCCCCAATCCGCTGCCCAGCGAGTTCAAGCTAAAGCTTCCCCGATTGCTGACATCCGGCGTCCCGGGGGTCCCTATCATACCGTCCACCGACGGCACTCTATCCTTCCCAGGTGCAGGGGGTGTCAATGGCATCGGCATCCTCTCCCCTGTGAGTGGAGGCAGCTCCGGGTCACTCTCTCGCTCCGTGTAATTGGGATTCGAGTTCTGTCTCGACCTCGAGCTCTTCGGACTGCGATATCCCGCTCGACGTTGCACCAGGTGCCTCGTGCACAAGTCGCATACTCGCACTTCCTTCATGATCCCCAAATGGGGCAGCGGCACTTGGTTCTTACTGTGCACGCCACACACCGCCTGTCCACAATTCCGGCATCGATGCTGCACAATAGACAAAATAGTAATACATACCGTTAATATCACCCAGTCACCCACAACATTTCGTGAACAGTCAAACAATAAAACCCACTCGAACACGCAACAGTCGGAGAGAGGCATTGCACACATGACACTTGGAGTCTGCACCACTTTGCGGCGTCATCGCGACGTCCAGTGACCGGTTACTGTGGAAGTCCGAGGCTGCGGGCACTGCCGCGTCTTCTGTGCTGGGTAGCGGGGCGCTGTTGCTCTTGAAATGCGCCAGGAAGGCGGCTTTGCGTCGCTGGAGCTCCTCGACCATCGAGGGCTCCGCTTCGCCCGCGCTGGGCGACGCCGGAGACGGAGAGGAGGAGGACAGCGCCACGTCTGGAGCCCGTTCGCGGGAGGCTTCGCGCAGGAAGCGAGGCATTGCAAGGCGGTCGCCAGCCCCCATTCGTTGGCGGTAGTTTACGACACTGAGGAGGTTCTTTGGTCGGCTACTAAGTAAGTGTAAAGTGACGAAAAGTCAGGGCGGAACGTGGAAGCGTGCGAGCGATACATGATAGATTATTTGTAATTACAGATCCTCTGTTTTGTAGTTTTATCATACAAATTGCATTGATTATTGCCCTATTTACTTTCTTATTTGTGGTTCAAAAGTATGATAGTGAATTAAAGTTAAATACTACGATATATTGAGTATCATAGGGTATTACTGTCACTATTTGACGACGAAATGCTAGGATTCAGACCTTCTGGAATGTCTCACGTCGGATTATGATGCCGATTTTTCGAAAAGTTTACGAATTTCTGAAAACGGTAAAGGCGCTATCCATGGCATCGTTGCCGGCGTCGATGCTGCTCAGCGTGGCACCACGCAGCACATTTGCCTTGAGCCCATGTGGATTGAGCGTGCGTGCGGATGCCACCTGCGACAGTTCGATGTTTACGGTAGGAAAATGACTCTCGACTAAGCGACATGTTTTCAACCAATTGCAGCCACGTATCGCACTTTATTCAGCCAATCACATGGTCTAACGCAGAACCACTTCAACTTAGGTCCATCCTCACAGGTACCGGACCGGTATATGTACATGTATATACTTCGAAGTACGTACGTACGTACTTGTACTTGCACTCGCCTTCTTGCTTACCCCTCCTCTCATTCGACACTTCCGATACTGCATCGGTCAAGACGAAGCGCTTGACGACGAAAACGGATCTCGTGGTTCAAACTACCAGTTGGTCATCAGCGCCGTCGCGTTGTCACGAATCGATCTGTCGACCTTGTCGTCCAAGCCCAAACAAGCCTCATGTCCTTGCCACCTGTACATGTATATCAGCGCAGAAGGAGCAAACACCGCACGTCTGCAGAGAACGGATTTACGTCCGCATAGGGCGAGGCGATCGTGTACTGGGGATCCTGTAGGTTGTGTCTGTTAGGCCAGCCCAACAGGAGGTCCTTACTACGTTCTGCGACGAGTGCGAGAGCTTCACGGTCGCGGAAACAGCCAGCTACCGGCCATGGCATCGCCTGCTACCTTCCATGTGCGTTGACAGTATTGAGTGGATAATTGCATGCTTAAAAACGGCATTCTTTCTTGCGGTGTTCGGTCCAACCGCACTTCCAACAATTCTGTGCCCCAGCAAGTCTGCTCGTGAAAGAAGGGCAAATACGGAGCATGCGTGCTGTAACTACCGCACATCTGCGGAAAAAGACTCGTCCCCGACGGGCAGACGTAGCCAGCTTAGGGGCTCTTAAATCTCTATTGCTGAGCTGTGGTCAGCGCCCAGCACTAACGCGTTCTTCTGCGTTTGCGTTCTTACTCAGAGTCGTAACCAACCCACTTAATAGTATTTGAGCACCGATGTTCAATCCAGTGGCACCGACATCCGATCAAGGGATCGCCAGGAGACGAAGCAGAGAGGAATTACGGAGAAGAGGACTTTTAACACAGTCTTGGAAACGTAGTCTAAGTGGCAAGAGTCACGAGCGCCCCATAACTGCAGCCACAGATCGTTTCTAACCAATATGCGCGGGCGGCTTGGAGGTTCCATCGATGACACCTGCATCTCGAGTAACACGCCGCTTACACCGACTCCGTATGACCCGTCGGACGAGATTTCTGGCACTTCGTCGGGTGCTGCGGATGCCATCGACGTTGCCGACCTCGAGGCTGGACATGGATGCAGTCTGACGACACCAAAACGTGACTCGAGATCACCTTCATACGCTCTTGATGCGCATTACGGTTGTTTCGATACGATCGCTGCTGACAGTGTTGGGCCTCGCGGTGTTAGCGCAGAAAGCAAGTCCAAGGGCAAGTCGTTCGACTTCACGTCGGAGTTTGAAGCCGCTCAACGTCGCCAACATGGGACTTTGCAGCTGTGTTCCATCAGTTGGCAGCACGTTTCGTACATTATCCAGCCCAAGAAACCTTGGTTATCAGGGCGATTTGGATGCAAGAAGAACTGCTCAAGTGGCCGGAGGCCTGTTGACCTCAAGCGACAGCAACCTCGAAAAATTCTAAACAGTGTATGGGGTCGATCAGGTCCTGGAGACCTCACAGCTATCATGGGGCCTTCCGGGGCGGGCAAGACTACACTGCTGGACATTTTAGCTGATCGTGTGCCGCTAGGGGGGCCCGGAGTGCGTGTCGAGGGAATTATTGATGTCAATGGCCAACCTCGAGATCCGCGCACATTCCACTTCATTATGAACTACGTATCGCAAGACATGGCGTTCCTCGGATCCTTTTCGGTTCTGGAGACCTTGCAGATTGCGGCAGGCCTTGGACTGCCAAGTCATGTGCCTATCCTCACACGTGAGTCCCGTGTTCAAGACGTTATTGACGCCATGGGGCTGCGGACTTGCATGCATGCCAATGTGGGGGATATTTTCCATAAAGGTATATCATCAGGACAGCGAAAAAGACTCGGCATCGCTGTGGAATTGCTCTCGGATCCAGCTTTGCTGCTACTTGACGAACCAACTTCCGGACTTGATGCTTCCTCGGCTCGTAGTGTCATGCAGCACATTGAACGGCTCTGCCAGGAGAGCGGCAAGAACGTCATTTGCACGATTCACCAGCCCTCGTCTTCCGTTTTCGAAATGCTGACGAACCTGATCATCTTGAGCGACGGCGAGCTCGTGTACTTTGGCCCAGCAGCCACAGCCCTCACGCACTTCTGCTCGCTGGGCTACGTGTGCCCAACGTACTCCAATCCAGCCGAATACTTTGTTCATCTAGTGAACAAAGATTTCCACCCAGGTTTGGGCCTTGGCCACTTCGTGCGAGCACTGGAAGAGGGCCCCGAACCGCAGCGTTTACGTGTCGAGATAGCACGCGATCGCTCAATGCGAGACGTGAACCTCATCAACTACGAGATGCTGCGAGCTATGCGCCCGTCGAGACTCGATCAGTTCGGCGTTCTCTTGCATCGGAACCTATCCAACAACTGGCGCCATCCGGGAGTGTTTTGGCTGCGTGTACTCATGTACATGTTGCTCTCGTTCATGGTTGGCACAATGTACCTGAGCTCGAATCGAGATATTACGAGCTCCGCCATGGTCCCGCTGCTCTTCTACGTGCAAGCCTTCCTGGTATTCATGTCAGTTGCAGCCCTCCCTGCACTTCTGGAGCAACGGGCCGTGTTGGAGCGAGAGGTGCGTTCGCATTCGCTGCATCTGGCAAGCTACACAACTGCCAATCTTCTCGGTGCCCTGCCTGGCATCATGTTCATCTCGTTGTTGGCGTCAATCATCGTCGTGTACTTCGCCCACGTGCATTCATTTGGATCTTTTCTATTGAACTTGACGCTGTCGCTTGTCACCGCCGAGTCAATGATGCATCTACTCGGTGCTGCCGTGCCGCACTACATCATGGGCATTGCTCTGGGTGCTGGACTCTTCGGCATGTTCATGCTTTGCGAGGGTTTCATGGTTCCGTTCCCTGCCATCCCCGCGTACTGGAAATGGGGCTACTACATGGCCTTCCACACGTACTCGTTCGAGTCCTTCATGTACGAACACTTCTCTCAGATTAACACCGAAGAGGCTTGGACACTGCTTCGAAGCTACGGCATGGGGAACGCCAACGTGACGAGAAATATGTTCATCCTCGTAGGATATGCAGCATTTCTACAGCTCGCCGGCACTATCGTGCTCGTCGTACGCTTTGGCCGCCACAAGCAACGCTAACCCGACCAAATACTGCAATCAAGCTACCTTGTAAGCTTACAGAATTTAACTATACATGTAATAGGACACACTGTGCCTGTCCGGTTGCCAAGCTTGAAGGATGATATGCCGTAACGTTAGGTCTACTCGTACTGACCGGTCGGTGAAGTCACGTTGGACTTGACGATAACCAACGTGAGCCGAGTTTAGAAATAGTTTTGGAAATACGAGTTTGCAAATAGAGTAGAAATAAGGTGGGAAAATTAAAGGGTAGAAATACGGTAGGTTGTCAAATATATAGAGTAGACATAAATTAGAAACTCAATTCAAGCCACGCGTGACGCGAGCTTTCTTGGACGGGGTGGAAGATGGTGCTCAAGAAGCTGCTGGGGACGGCGCAGGACATGTGGCGCATGCGCCGCATGCCCACACAAGTGCGCGCCAAGGACACGCGACTGGCATTCACCGACATCATCGTACGGACAGCAAACAATAGATGCCACACACCCTCCAGCCCACTAGTGATACATCCATCCTATATCTTAATTAAAACACGTCAATACTGTGTATAGGGTGACGAGAGTCAAAAGGGTCGATGGTTGCGTACTGGCCCCATTCTGGAGTTGATGGATGTGCTGGCCGGCGCCATCTCGTCTCGAGTGTCGTTGGGCTCCACCGCCACCATCTCGTTCGACCGCGTGGACCTGGTGAAGCCCGTGTTTCACGGAGACCTCGTGCGCTTGGAGGGGGAGATTATCGGCCTCAGTAACTCGTCCATGGCGGTGCAAGTGAGCGGTTACCGTCATGACGTCCCCACTGGCTCGTTCCAGCACACGCACGACGCTCTGATCACGATGGTGGCCGTCAACCGCTTCGGACGCCCGAGGAAAGGCCTCCCGCAGCTGTTTGATGCCGACCGGGCTGACTATTGCCTCAAGATGAGGGAGGTAGCAAACCAGCGCAAGGAACTAGCCAAGAGGTGGAGGAAGGAGCAGGAAGCGGTGGATAAAATCCCGTTTATCAAGAACAGCGACTTGCTGCCGGGTGAGACCAAGGCCGAATACGTTTCCGTGAGCGAGACGGAGATCGAAGTGCGCAACTGGTTCTTGCCTCGCAACCTCAATATTAACGAGACGGTCTTCGGTGGCGATCTGCTCACGTGGATGGTACGGTGCCTTTTTGCAATGGGGGTGGGCAATAAGGAAAATGGTTACTAAAAATGACGTTTGTTCGTTGTTGTTTTCAGGATCGAGCAGCGTTGTACTGCGCCCAGAACTTTACCAAATCGGAGAAAATGGTGACCATTGCGATGAACCGCGTGCTTTTCAAGCTCCCGATCTCGGTCTCGGACATCGTCACAGCGCGCGCCCGCGTTGTCAACATTCGGTGCGCTGGATGGACTTGTGGTATTGATTTAAAGCTCGATGTGCTAATTACCTTGTCGTTTTGGTGATTGGATTATAGTCGCTATCGTCTGGAGGTGGAGGTTGACGTTTTCGTTCACTCTATTGTGGGCGGTGGCGAGCGCAAGTCTCACAGCGGGTACGTTTGCTCTCTCGAACTTCCTTGTGCACACACGGAAAGGTTGAAGTCGCATCCTCATTATCCATGTCGTGTGTTTATCTGCTACGGTAGCTACTTTACGGTGCTGAACCTGGATGAAAAGGACACGTTCAAGCCGATCGAGAAGGGTCTGGAGATTGACCAGGACAACCAGCGCGAGATGCAGATGCTGTTGAAGGCCCAGAAGCGTCTGGAGTTTGCCGAAGAGGATAAGAACTTGCATTCGTTGAAGACGTTGGAGCCCCGCCTGTGATTTTGAAGCAGATAAACGCAACAAGAACGCCACCCACCAGCGGTTGTCCCGACTGCTACAGTACATGTAGAACAAGATTGCTGCGGCAGGACAGTCTAGACCACCGTTGCTTCTCCTCTTGACTCCTTTGAAACCTACCGGTATTACTGTCACTGGTCCTACCACCAGACTACAGGGCTTGCTCACCATGAGCAGCTCATGTATTAGTAGTGCATGGTGTTGGAGGTGCTTCCTCGCCACTGCAGACAATAAAGGCTAGACCCCAAAACAAAACGGTGCCACGCAAACATTTGCCACACGACGCTTATTATACCACGACAATCGCACGCAAGCAAGCAAGCCAGACGGGAGCTGCTGCAGCTCGACGAAAACTTGCGAGCGAACATGTTCAGTTTTGCCCGAGCATTTTGAGACCAGGACGCCGAAAAATGACTTGAGGCCGCGCTCTATCGAAGATTTGCCCGATGGGGAATAGCCTGGCCCTCGCTCGCCTGGCTGTTCCGCCGCGCGGAGACGCCAATTCCAGTCGCAAGAAGCAAAACTGCGCGATCATGAACCCGAGAACTCGAAGGCGGCCGTATGTTCATGTATGTATTGATTCGGTCGACCAAAGACACTCCACTTCGACGTTCATCTGTGCTTCACAACCTCTTCTTTAATACATGCAATGCAGCGATAAAGTAGGGCATCACAGCTTCCGCTGGCTTCAAGTTTTAAGCGAGGCTACCGCCCGCTCACACGTCATTCTGACCCCGTGCTGTCGGGAAGCCTAAATAACGCGCCGTCCTTGACCTTGCCAGGCTCAAGGTGAGTAGCTCTTTTCGGATGTGCAGAGGTGAACCGTGGACCATTTCAACGCCGCGTTTCAAGTTGAAACTTTCTACGGGTGGAAGGACTCCTTTCTGAAGGACCTCTATTTTAATAGGTCAAAGTGACCAAGAGCTTGGCCGAGTCATGCCACTGTTCGTGAACCTTGACCGCTCTTCTCGCTATTAGAGGAGTCACTGGACAAGTCAAACACTCTGTACCTGCGAACACTGCCTCTATTAATAGGCTTGGGAACGACCAACTTTTGGTTCAGCAATTGGATGGGGCGCAACACGACGATGCAAGGTGTTCCCCGTCAGCACTGCTCTCAGCAGTGCCCCAAGGACACGGACAAAGCAGCATTGGACAGTGCGGCGATCGTGCGAGACGCCCGCAAGGTATGCACCAACTTTCGATAACGAGGTCTTCCAAGTTAGAAATTCCAACTGCACTACAGTACCGGTACCAGTACAGTACATGTAAAACCACAGCGTGCTGCTGACGGAATGGACACCAGCAAACGAGTCGGGCGTTGGCAACGGCGTCATGCAACCATGAGTGCCATTAGCTATTGATTCAGGTTGTCGATGGCAAGACTCCGGCTCGAATCTCGGGGTGCCACACGCTCACCTCACGGGCGTCCCATATCACACAGACTTGAATTTGTAACGGGGCAATGCGATAGTCCACGCTAAAGAAGACATGGCTCGCACTTGGATAAGATCTATTGCCCACAACAGGTCGCGCCATGGTCGTCATAGGAAAGCTTAAAATCGGCGATCGCTGTCATTGAGACATCGATAACATGCGCAGCTCCATTCAGCTGATGCTGTGACGGATCCTACTTGCTGTGTGTGCGCACCTTTGCCTCCCGGTGCTCGGTTGTGAGCAGACTGCGTCACCACCTGCAAACACTCCATACGAAATCATCCGCCATCTTGCTGGCAGCACCGTTCCAGCCATCCAGTGGGCTTAGCACTACGGACGTGACTTACGAGACGTAAGCTTGCACGCTCTTGTCGAACATTTGACCGTCATTCATACACCTGCTGTCAGTACATGAAGTTTCGGACGACAAGTGGCGCCGACCGCATTCACCCCAGGGGGGATGCCATGATGGCGCTCGATGTGTTCGATAGTTCAGCGGCGCTGAAGTGATTGCCGTGATCGTTGACTTGATGCATCAGGGCAACGCATTGTGGGGTCCGGTCCGCCGTTCAACGTGTGCCTCTACCCCTCCCGCCACCGTCGTTTGATCTGCTCGGGCTCCTGTAGCGGCCGGGCGGCATCGGCCCGCCAAGGTGAGACTTTGCCAATCGCCCGAGATACAGTATACTTGCCCGAGATATACTTTGTCGAGTCTATGCGCGAACGTCACAACGCTCATCCAGGAGTCGAGATCAGTGCACTGTCCACGGCATGTGGGCCTCGTCCGCGTCAAGACAGACGACCCATTCTTTACCAACTCTGCAGCACTGCATGATGTGAGGCGTTCTCACAACGGAAAAGAGCGTCTCCAAGAGAGAGTTCGTTCTTGTTGAATCGAAGTTTCGGTTAGTCAAGAATGCACTCGGACGGCAGGCCACCCGTGCTTCGACAGGTCTCGACTTCGAGCCACACGCCCATGAGCTCCGACGGATCGGAGCCCACAGCGGTGCTCGGCGCCCCGATGTCCCGCGACGACCTCAACCGCAGTCGCGCGCTCGACCAAAGCGGATTGATGTCCCCCGACACTTCCTTCACCAACTTGGACACGTTGAAAGGACCGGCGCCGCATGCCTTCAACAACAACAACGTGCCGGTGAAGCCCAAGGTCGCGCTGTTCGACCAGAACTCGGAGCTGTCGACCGAGGGATTCCGCCAACGCGCGGCTCTGCAGACGTGCTCCATCAGTTGGCAGCACATTTCGTACTTCATCCAGCCGAAGGAGAAGGCGCTACGTCGTCTTCGCAACAACAGCAAACGGGGATCAAGTCCGTCCGGAATTGAGGCGCAGTTCGAGCGGCAGCAGCCTCGCAAGATCCTCAACAATGTCTGGGGTCGATCGGGACCGGGAGAGTTGACTGCCATCCTGGGCCCCTCCGGTGCCGGTAAGACCACGTTGCTGGACATGCTCGCGGACCGAGTGCTGTCGGGAGGCTCAGGCGTGCATCTGGAAGGTCTCGTGGAGGTGAACGGCCAGCCCCGTGACCTCCGCACCTTCCACTCCATCATGAACTACGTGTCGGAAGACATGGCCTTCCTCGGAGCGTTCACTGTGTTGGAGACCCTGCAGATTGGTGCTGGGTTGAGTCTGCCCGGCCACATGCCCCCCGTGCAGCGTGAAGCGCGTGTTCAAGATGTGATCGACGCCATGGGACTGCGATCGTGCGCCAACGCCCGTGTCGGTGACATCTTCCACAAGGGCATTTCGTCTGGTCAACGCAAACGTCTCGGTATTGCTCTGGAGCTGCTGTCGGACCCTGCGTTGTTGCTACTTGATGAGCCGACTTCCGGCTTGGATTCGTCCTCTGCTCGTGGTGTCATGCAGTATATTGAACGTCTGTGCCAGGAGGGCGGTAAGAACGTCGTGTGTACGATCCACCAGCCCTCGTCGTCCATCTACGGCATGCTCACCAACCTCGTCATTCTCAGTAGCGGCGAGCTGGTGTACAGCGGCCCCACCAATGCTGCTATTGCTCACTTCTTCTCCATGGGTTACGTGTGTCCGATGTACACGAACCCGGCGGAGTATTTTGTTCACTTGGTGAACACTAACTTCCACGACGGCTTGAAGCTGGAGCCATTCATTCGTTCACTCAAGGAAAGTGCCGAGCCCCAGCGTCTTCGTGCTGACGTCGTGCGAGATCGAGCTCGCCGTGACCACCTGGCCAACCCAGAGCTGCTCAAGGCCATGCGACCGTGGCCGATGGACCAGTTTGTCGTGTTGGTCAAGCGGAACCTGACCAACAATTGGAGGCATCCGGGTGTGTTCTGGCTGCGTGTGCTCATGTACGTGTTGCTGTCATTGATGGTGGGAACCATGTACCTGAGCTCCAATGCCGGCATCAAGGACGTGTCCATCGTGCCGCTGCTCTTCTACGTGCAAGCTTTCCTGGTGTTCATGTCCGTCGCAGCTCTTCCAGCTTTGTTGGAACACCGAACAGTCATGGAGCGAGAAATGCGCGCGTATGCGCTGTCACTCACTGGTTACACAATGTCCAATCTGTTGGCTTCGTTGCCGGGTATTCTTCTCATCTCCGTGCTCGCGTCCGTCATCGTGGTGTTCCTGGCCCACGTGCATTCATTCGGAACGTTCCTCCTGAACCTGACGCTGTCGCTTATCGCCGCCGAGTCTCTGATGCACTTGCTCGGCGCCGCTGTGCCTCACTACATCATGGGCATTGCATTGGGCGCCGGTCTCTTCGGTATGTTCATGCTTTGCGAAGGCTTCATGGTGCCGTTCGAAGATATGCCGGTGTACTGGAAGTGGGGCTACTACATTGCCTTCCACACGTACTCGTTCGAGTCTTTCATGTACGAGCATTTCTCCACGGTCAACACGGAGGAGTCGTGGGGCCTGCTCAAGCAGTACGGCATGGACAACGTCAACGTCATGAAGGACATGATCATCTTGGCGGGCTACTCGGTCGTATTGCAGATCCTCGTCATTGGTGTGCTATCCCTCCGTTTCAACCGGCACCGTCGCCGCTAAGCAGTGCGTGCATGAATGCCTTTATTAACGTTTTGTATAAACATCAACATGACCAAAGTAGTCGTGTTACCATCGAACAAGCTTTTTCATTCTTTTGATCCTATGTGTGTACTATTTCGTTTAGGACAGGACAATATGACATGTTGAAGCGTTAAACTCAACTTCAATAGGACACGCCTTGCATGTTATGCAAATCGTGATCTTCCTGCTGTCATTACTTCTGGATGAATGAACTACGGGCTACAGATGCTGTCGTTATTCAAGCCTCGGAATCCATCCTATCGAGGACATCTTGAACTTATCTCTGGCATTTGAAAGTCTCAACTGAACGCCATCACCTGCTCTCGCACATTTTGTAATGTGGTTTGGATTCTTTTATACTTCCTACGAAATGAATATCTAAACGCGCAACATCAACAACGTGGCTGCGAAAGTCCAAGAACTAACGTACAGTACCAGCTTGACGTCACGCTCCTCCACGCTTAGGCGCCACACACCAGGCACTCGTCCTCGTCGTCGCCTGCCCGAGCCACGGTCTCGACCACTGGGGCAGGGGTAGCAGCGGCAGCCTTGGTCTCCTCCTTGGCGCGCTGCTGGTCGAGGCCCTGCTTGTCCACGGTGAATTGGATAGCGTCGGCTTTCGGGCGCCCGCGCATGTAGTACATGCCCGTCTTGAGTCCCTTCTTCCAAGCGTAGAAGTGCATGGATGTGAGCTTGCTGATCGTCGGGTCGGCAATATGGATGTTGAGCGACTGACTCTGGCAGATGTAAGCGCCACGGTCGGCTGACAGATCCAGCACCGACTTCTGCTTGATCTCCCACACCGTCTTGTACTTGTCCTTTACGTTGTCCGGGATGACCTTGACCTTCTGCACAGACCCACCGTCGTTCAGGATCTGGTTGCGAACCTCGGGCGTCCAGATGCCCAGCTCGATCAGCTCCTTCATTAGGTACTTGTTCACGATCGTGAACTCACCAGCAAGCACACGGCGGTTGTACATGTTCGATGTGTAGGGCTCGATGGACTCATTGTTGCCCAGGATCTGCGCAGTCGAAGCCGTAGGCATGGGGGCCACCAGTAGCGAGTTACGGATACCGTGTTTGATAACGTTCTCCTTCAGCGCAGCCCAGTTCCACAGGCCGGACGACGGGGAGACGCCCCACATGTCGAACTGGAAGATACCCTTACTAGCAGGCGAGCCCTGGAACGTCTCGTAAGGGCCCAGCTCCTTGGCAATCTCCATGGACGTCTCCATTGACGCATAGTAGATGGTCTCGAAAATGTTCTTGTTCAGCTCGCGAGCCTGTTCGCTTTCGAACGCGTAGTTCATGAGGATGAAAGCGTCGGCCAGACCCTGAACACCAATACCCACAGGGCGGTGGCGCATGTTGGACTTGCGAGCCTCCACGACTGGGTAATAGTTGATGTCGATCACCTTGTTGAGATTACGGGTCACCACCTTAGTCACGTCGTAGAGCTTCTGGTAGTTGAAAACTCCGTCCTCCACGAATTTAGGCAGTGCTACGGACGCCAAGTTGCACACCGCCACCTCATCCGGCGACGTGTACTCCATCACCTCGCAGCACAAGTTACTGGAGCGGATCGTGCCCAAATTCTGCTGGTTGGACTTGCGGTTGGCCGCGTCCTTGTACAGCATGAAGGGCACACCCGTCTCAATCTGCGCGTCCAAGATCGAGAACCACAGCTGCTGTGCATTGATCGTCTTGCGCGCACGTCCCTCCTTCTCGTACTTCTCGTAGAGAGTTTCAAACTCGTCTCCCCAGCACTCGTAGAGGCCAGGAGCTTCATTGGGACAGAACAAACTCCACTTGCCATTGGCTTCCACGCGTTTCATGAACAGATCAGGGACCCACAGAGCGTAGAACAAGTCACGAGCACGGTGCAACTCGTTGCCGTGGTTCTTACGTAGGTCCAAGAACTCGAAGACGTCAGCATGCCACGGCTCCAAGTAGATAGCGAACGATCCTTTACGTTTGCCTCCGCCCTGGTCCACGTACCGAGCCGTGTCGTTAAACACCCGCAGCATTGGGATGATGCCATTGGACGAGCCGTTCGTGCCTCGGATGTAACTGTTAGTGGCTCGGATGTTGTGCATACTGATGCCAATACCCCCAGCCCATTTGGAGATGCACGCACACTGCTTCAGAGTGTCGTAGATGCCCTCAATGGAGTCGTCCTGCATGGCCAGCAAGAAGCACGAGGACAGCTGAGGACGCGGAGTGCCAGCGTTGAAGAGCGTGGGAGTGGCATGCGTGAAGAACTTCTGCGACATCAACTCGTACGTCTCCAGAGCTGCCTGGATGTTGCTCTTGTGGATGCCCAGAGCCACGCGCATAATCATTTGCTGCGGCCGCTCGACGACTTTGCCATTCACTCGGAAGAGGTAGCCTCTTTCGAGTGTTTTAAATCCGAAATAGTCGTACTCGAAGTCCCGATCGTGGATGATTGCGGAGTTGAGCGCGTCCTTGTGTTGCATGACGATTTCGTATACGTCATCAGCGATAAGGGGCGCAGCTGCCCCCGTCTTCTCGTGCGCGTTCTTGTGGAACACCTCGATGTTATCACTGAAGACCTTGTTCGTGTTCTTGTGCAGATTGGACACGGCGATACGCGCCGCCAGCTTGGAGAAGTCTGGGTGCTGCGTACTCTGGTACGCGGCCGTCTCGGCCGCCAGCTCGTCCAGCTCCGATGTAGTCACGCCCGGGTACACGCCAGCCACGACCTTCTGCGAGATCTTGACGGCGTCCACGTAGTCCGGGTTGAGGCCGTAGCAGAGTTTAGTGATGCGAGCCGTAATCTTGTCGAACTTGACGTCTTCGCGACGACCGTCGCGCTTCATGACGTACATCGTGAACTTCAAACACTCGAACGCTGTTGCTTGAGCCGGCGGATTGAAGACTGACTGGTGGATGCGATTTTTTGGCGGGTGGTGAAGGTGAGGACGAGTGGGGAAATATTTGTGATTGGATGAAAAGAGCGAATTGGAGACATGTGATTGGACAGTTTGGACTTGACGCATCTCCCGTTTTTGGCGCGTGCCGACTGCGTGCCCCTTTTTGGCGGGGATTTTGAATTGCCACAAGACACTTGGCGCCAAAACGTTAGAGTGAAAAGAAAAAACAGTTGCCTGAGAAGCTTTTGATGAAGTGAACAAGATGACGTATGCAAGCATGACACGGCTGATGCAGCGAACAAAATGCAGCAACTTGTACGCTTATGGCTGCTTCGCTCTACATGCTTCGTTGGAAGACTTATCCGCCCAGTAGTCTGTAATGAAGAATTAATTTTATTCGCATGAATTGCGGTGGCGCATTCTTCCAATGTTGGGTCTGCCATAGTATTAAATAGCTTGGTCCGTCCACTGCAGCTGGAGTCAAGTTTTCGCTCGAGCGGCTGCGCCAAAAGGGTAATGGTTGTTGTAGGCGGGAATCACCACCGTCGTCGGCAACTTACCCTTGTACGTCGGATTGTCTCCGGCGAATTGGCGAATTAAACAATATGGCCGCAGATACCCGAAGAACTTACCGACGTTCATTTAACAGTAAGATAGCTGGCGGCTACTGAGCAACAAGGGAACGTCCATAACCTAGTTGCTGTACAATGTCGTGATAATGCGGCAATGTTGACACGGCGAGACCACGTTTACTGGTGGCTCCTGCTTGAACAGAGTAAAGAGGCTCTCAAGCTTAGCTGACTTTACAATGCACCAGGCCTTTCTCTTGATTCAATTTGTGGCAATCTGTCGCAGCGGCATCACCGACGTCCAGGTTATCAATTTGGAGGCTGGGCATCGCAACCTCAAGCGTAGTGAGGTCGAAGATGATGTGGACAACGTAGAGGATGAAGAGTGGTTGAAGATTCCTGATCTTGCCAAACTAAGGTCTTGTTCCAGAAGAAGCCTAACATTGCCGAACCTTATTACGATTTCCCACAAGAATCGCAGCTCAAGCCAGGAATTCAAATCGTTGCAACAGAATACGGAGTGTAAGTTTAGAGAAAAAATCCCTCTCTTAGCAAACTTAACACAACTGTGGGGAAGATTCCCAACAAGCTCACCAAAAGAAGTGTCGAAATAGTCGCATAAACGCACGACCAAATTTCGAAAGAGGGGGCGTTTGGTATCATTAGTTATTGAAATCCCAGTTGTTATTGTACATGCAGGCATGACAATCTAGTATCCCACCGGACTTTGCTCTCAAGTGAAAAAGGGGGCTAAACAATACACTTTGGACCTTTGCATTCCCGTATTTCGAGTGTTGGCTTCAACTAAAACCTGTCCTTGCACTGCTAATTTTTCTGGTCGATTCTGTCGCTCAAGCTTGTGATAACCGCTCAAAATGTCCGATTACATAAACCCTTAATTACACATAAAACGGATTATATAATTTTGGATATAAAAACGGTTACAGAAAACTTGGCGGATTTATTAACGCAGCACAACGCACATTGCCCAGCAGAAGATGGGCATTCTGCTTGATATTAATAGGCGTGCAGATCGGCC
>LGSN01000631.1:0-36292 GCA_001314375.1 Phytophthora podocarpi | reverse complement strand
CCCGATATATAATTTAAACTGTGCCAAAAAACGGGGTCCTAATGATTTGGCGCGCACTGTACGACGAAGTCTACAGGGTTTTTAAACTGCCGTAAACTGCAGACAGTAATAGGGGTTTCAAAGTACTCATAAATTAGGGTAATTTCTTGCGAGAACTGAGACAAAGATGATACCAAAAATGGGCTTCCCGAGTCGCATCGTTGGGCTGATTATTTGCTGGACTGATTTTCCCCGTTTCTTTGCATTTTTACGAAACAACTGGCTGGGGGTCGTCTCTCGGCTATGGGTCTGTCACACTTCGTTTCTTCAAATGCACTCATGGTGGAGATACACAAAGAATGCTTGCTGCTAGCATCCCACACGAAGCACACGGAGTGGTTGCTGGCAGCGGTAGAGGTGGTATTAGACGTGACCAGACGCGCGAGTACTGATAAATTGGTAAAAAGTGGGGCGCTAATCTTGTGACCCGTTTCAATGTTGGGCGTACAGTGACAATCTTTAGCCAAAAATTATCCTAATTTATGAAACCCCTTACTATTAATAGGCAAGTTTAGCGATCATGCGATGTCGAGCATTTTTTAGGTTTTAAAAAATCTTTGGCTGTGCAAGCGTAACCAACCTTCATCTGTAGACGTTCTACTGTACTGTAGAAATTCTACATGTACAGTACTGTATTATACATGTACGATACAATTAACTTAGTCGATGTGATGCTGAAGTGACCACCATTTGAATACAGGCATTATTAACCCATACGTCGATCTCATAAGCCCACAGCCCTCAAAATGTCTGTTTGGCTCGTCGTTTCGTTTGTGACCGTTTGAGGTCTGCGAATTGAGGAAATTCGTTGTCATTTATTTGTTTCATGTTCGCGTGACTATGTGATCACGAGAACAAGATCTATTAATACTTTCCACACGGCGTGTGGAAAGTAGAACAGTCGTGTGGCACACGCACACGAGTGTTCTTGCTCATCGATCGTCTGGGCCAGGAGTCCTGGCCGTGGTCCTGCGTTTGTGAGTGAACTGCAACAGGAGGCTTGCATGTCTCGAATACATGTATAGTGAAAGTCAAGCATGATGTCCTATTTATTTGCAAATCGATTGATTTAGAGCGCTAATAAGACCGATGTGCTATATATAAACGGGGCGCAGCTTATAATTAGACATCAGCTCACCTATTTGTACTTCGTTTTATTAGATGCCGTGTCGTCATTATATGAAGTGCTTGAAATGTCCATGCTTGGCTGGGTATTCTGAGCCCATGCAACATAATAAACACGCTATGGAGTAAACGTGAGCTCGAGTTGCAAAAAAGGTAGTCACACTAGCAGAACTAGTGCACCTGTTGAGGATGCAGAATGTGAGTTCAATGCAGAGCAAGACAGCTTGAGAAGGTGTATTCGATAGCTGACAAGGAGGTTAGCTCGGATCTGGCGGAGTACTCTAAAAGAAGGCCCGACATGAAGCTCTATACGAAGCGAAGGCAGAATGCAAAGCAGGCTCAACTAGCGGCACCTACAGCTAAAAGTTGGCACGGCAAAGCTAAGGCGAACAACTACAAGCAGAAGACGTTGTACAATGACTCGTGACTGACTTGATGCTCGTACGTAGGCTTCTGTGCCGCTTCGCCATGTACTCCGGTTAAGGTGTCCATACCCTGACTCGTAGTCCGATTTATAATTTAATTGCCTACGAGTAATAGCGTACCCTTACCCTCATCCGTCCTATTAGCTCGCAATTTTACATGGACAAAGCATTCGACGATCGCAATACACGTGAATTGCAAGCGATGATTACCGCCGACCTCTCATCTTGCCTATCTTCTTGTTCGTGCCGCCAGACGGCTCTTCGACTGCCTTGGACCGAGGATCAATCGTAAAGGCCAGATGAAACACCACGGTTCTCCAGATATGTGCCATAAACACTTTCGCGGCATTGTTGCTCACTCTTCTGCTGCGATCTTCAAATTGAGAGTTCTACTGTATCCCAGTGCACTCGAAACGCTTGGGAAGCGAGTGGTGAACATTGTCGCTCACTCTCAAACAGCAAACACAACTGTCGGACCAACTGCGAAAATTTTCCTGCAACAAGATCGTCACTGTCATTGCTTTGGAGATGTTTTTTAGCCTGTGAAAGAGTTCGCGAAATTTGACAGGACGTTGCTGTCTGGCACGAACCCTTACGGCAATGAGTTTTACGGTGAAGACTATGATGCGGACCTCTCAACGCGCGTCGTGGTAGAGGTCAGTTGCGCCGGTTTTACCTGCTCAATCCCTCTTTCCTTTGTGCTCACTTGATCGCCAACTCATTCTCGTCAAAAAAACTATTAAGTTCTCACAATTTCATTGACAGTGAAGGTAAACACAATGACTCGGTTCGACGAAAAAGAAGGCAGCACGAAAACAATAGTTTGGCTGCATAGCAGTAAGAGACATGTACAGTACATGTACACTGTAAAGCAATTCTTGATTAGGCTGGATGCTGTACTCCGCGGTTTCACCTCCACCTTTGCTGTGCTCTTCCAGCATGAAGGTCGCCACGCCACAATTACTCATCTTGGCCGACTTGGCCTCGTGGTACACGTCTCGAGGAAAGAACTCACGACAGAACGCGCGGAACCACAGCGAGTGGCCGTACACAACCACCACGTTCTTCTGCTGCTTGAAGACCCACTGCGCAAACGTCAGCAGGAAGTCACGACCACTGCCCAGCACTTCCTTGTTGCCGTGGCTCTCCGCCACATTGAACAGCTCGTCGTGACGCTTCTCCCCGCGTGGTGCCGGCGCCAGCAGCCTCTCAAGACATCAGCCCAGCATCGCCTCAGGAGATTCGCCTGGGGACGTCGACTCGGAGAATACAGGAGACAGTGAGCGGTTGCCGCGCGTGAACTCTCATCTAACTGAATGTCCGGGTCAAGTCGTATTAATGCCCAGTGCACTACTTAGTACTTCGAAGTAGCGTGTACGGTGCTGCATCACCTAGTCCACGACATGCAAATAGCTGTCAACCAGATACCATATTTCACCTCGGTCTCCAGCTGCTTAAATTTGCGATAGAAAATTTCCTGGTACTAGTACATGTATGTGAGTGCTATCCTTGTTACATGTATCAATACTGCTTGCACCTTGCGTTATTTACTCAACACCAGCGCAACACACATGTTGGCTTACATTGACGTGTTTTGTCTCGAATTGCCGCAGATGTCTGTTGGACCAGCTGCAGCACATTCGACCACATATTAGTGACTTGAAATCTAGTTACTGGTGCACGAATAACTTTGGCTGCGAAATGAGTCCTGAAAAGGCGCTAGCGTCGGGTGGTCTTTAGCGATGGCAACGAGAGCAGAAGGACACGACGCTGCATTCAACGAGCTGGTGGCACTGCTGCTGCGTAATGAGGGCGGCGAAAAGCAAGCGGCAGACGTGGAGATGGACATGCGACGACTACTAATGTTAGCACGTGATGTCCACCTGCGAGACCAATTCGTCCAGGCGCAGGGTGTCCACCGGGTCACACTAATTGCCAAAGCCGCCACCAATGCTGTAATACAGCGCCTTTGTGCCGGGTACTTGAACTTTAACCTGTATGCGCGTGACCAGTGGTGGTTGATATTTACTTACTTAACACGCCATGGAATGTTTTACCGTGTTGGCAGGATCCTTGGTAATCTTGCGCACTCAGAGCGAGGACGGCTTAGTGCAAGCTCCTGTGACAGGTAAGGAAGGCTATCTGTGCTTTTTGGATTTAATGCTTTGCTTGTCTGACCTACATGGATGTGTGCTGCGTACATGTACGTAGATGGCATTGTGTCTCACACCGACATCAGTGTCCACTTTCGATGCTTTTGGTAAACGCGCAAAGTAGTGGCGATAACGACCTGGCACGAATAAGCGCCGCAGCATTACTAGCCTTCTCCACGCAGAACCATTGCCAGCGACACCTGGATACGCTTGCAGGTATCCCCGTCCTACTGAGATTGCTCGATGTCAAGCAAGCCGACGGTGCTGCCACAGACGTCGCAATCTACGCTGCTGCAGTGCTTTGGAACATGTGCAAGGCCCCTGCCTTATTGCTGAAACTTGAGGTGCGTTTATCGTGGGCGATCGTCTAGGTGGTTATGATTAACTTGTGTCGATGCGCGCGGTCTCAGGACAGACGATCTACGGCATTTTGAAAGATCAGCTCACGCGAAAGCTCAGCAACCTATTGATCACGCCACTTGAACCGTTCCAGCTCTTCCTGAGCCCAACAGGAGAGCGAGGTCTGCCAGTACAATTAGACTTCGGCGGTGAAAATCTAAATGTCTTGGTCACAGCTTCCATCTCCACGCAGTTCAACGTCATACTCAGCATTCAAAACTATGTCGGCCGCGTTCGCTCGGTCACCGACCAGTTTCGTCCCAAAACGCCCCCAGCTTCTGCAGTGGCGACGAGAAACAGAGTTCAGGATGGTTCATCTCAAGCTGGGCAACAAGCAGGGACGAGCATTGCCCACTACGACGACAGCGGAATACTAGCATCGCGATCTTGTGCTGTCTGTGCAAAAATTCTTCCAGTAAAATCGTCTAGACGGAAACGACCTCTGCCATCGTTGCTGTGCTCAAGAGATGGTTGTGGCCAAATGTATCATCTTTCATGCAGTCGCTGGGCGAGTCTATCCGAAGAAGCTATCGCCAACATCACAGCAGAAGCAGGGAAGCCAAGTGCCCGCTTCTATTGCGACGCGTGTGTCCTTGGAAAGCCACTTTGCTACTGGGACTTCCTAGCAGCTCATGTGCAGCACGAGTTGCTGCTCACGGAAAACTCGTTTAAGTCGGTTGGCATCACACGAGTACCACCAACACCTACAGCTATTCCATCGGAGCCTGAACATATACGCTCTCAGTCAAAAAGCACAGAGGATGAGGGAAGTCAGCACGAGTCGAGCCATTATCAGCACGCCGAGAGTACGGCGAGCAAGAGTGTCGCCGACTTGGATGATGAAGACTGGTCACCCTGGCCCTCCGTTATGTTGTTCGACTGCAGCTCAAACCTTGTGGGAGTTGGTGACAAGTGTTTTCGAATTGCTGCAAGCAGTCGAGACCCGGAGATATACATCGTGACGGTCAGGTATATCACAACTCGAGCTTATCCAGCTACACGCCAGGAGCGCGCCATTGCCAAGAGCGGGGGGAGCAATACCAATAATATTGCAGACTCGCTATCGTCGAAATGGGAGGTATCTTACGCGCGCCAAGGAGCACTCGATACGCTCGTGGAACCAGGCAATGCCATTTTCTGGCCGGCTTCGTCCACACGTGACATTCTTGCGCTGGAATACTCGCGACACTCTCTGAGTGAACTTGAAAATGCATTCCTGTATGAATTCCAGGGAGAGCAGCCCCACGACAAAGCATACTCGATAGGTAGCAGCTCGCTCAAGCAGCCAGTGCCGCTTCCTACAACGTCTGCAGAGCTAACATCAACTTCAGTGGCAGTGAACAGTGTCAATGGTATGTGGATGGCTTTGACGCTGCGCAAGGGCATTTGCATGAAGCTCTTAGCTGCTCAACTAGGGCATCTCAAGAAACTCCAGGAAGTGCACATTCGTCGTACCAAGAAGTCCGAGAAATCAAAGGGGAATCGCAAACTGCGCAAGCCACACTTTCCTGGACAACAATTGAACAAAGTCGCTGTGGACGCAACTCATTAGGCACACTGCAAGCTTCAGGAGACGGAGTCTCCACAAGCCTCCCTCATATTTAACGCATAAGGGTCTGCAACGAGATTCTGACAGTTTGCCATATTTTAAACCTTCAGAGTGATGTCCGTGTAGATGCGTAGAAGATCGTCCACGGGCCCGGCTGGCAAGCTCGAGGCCATACCATAGATGGCACTGCCACCCTCCGGCGATGGATTGGGGTCGTGCTTCACTTGGTTCACGGCTTCCTCAAGCGCGTTCAAGAACTTCTTCGCCTTACCAATGTGGCGAACTGTCACGCACAAGTGCACAGATGTCGGGTGTTGCAACGGACTGAGGCTCCATCCATGCTTCGCCATCGCGTCGCTAACCTTGAGCGCATTCACGCCCTTGTCGCCAGCAAAGCTCACGACCATCGCCTTCGGATCGCCCAGTAGGTGGATGCCGTCAATGCGCTGGATGCCGACCTTGATCTCGTCCACAGTGTCCAAGATGCCCTTCGTCTTCTCAAGATATCCTTCGTGGCCAAGACGCACCATTGACGCCCAAGCTGCAGCGCTCAGTGCACCAGGACGGCTGCCCGCAAGAGTGGGCGTCGCGTAGAGTCCGCCCGTCCAATCTGCGTACGAGAAGTACTGGAATCGCCGAATTTCCGCGTTCTTGTACAGCACCACAGACGTACCCTTGGAGCCGTAGCCGTACTTGTGCGTATCGCACGACATACTGGTCACACCTGGCAGTGAAAAGTCGAAGATAGGGATGTCCTGGCGCAGTTTGCGTGCGAATGGCAGCACAAATCCACCGAGGCAGCAGTCAACATGAAGACCAACATCGTTCTGAACAGCGAGCTTCGAGAGTGCTTCAATGTCGTCGATCATGCCATGCGGGAAGTTTGGTGCGCTGCTGTAGAGCAAAATCGTGTTGGCCGAGATGCTCCAGCGCACCGCGTCTAGGTCAACCTTGAGCGTCTTGGGATCCATCGGCACCTTGATCAGCTTAATTCCCAAGATCTCACAAGCCTTGTCAATAGCAGCATGGGCCGTCACACAGGCAATGATCTCCGGCTTGGAAATCCCGTGTTTGTGGCGGTAGTACTCGCGATGGGTCTTGGTCGCAAGGAAGATGCTCTCCGTACCGCCAGAACTGAGCGTACCACACACCTCCGGGTGGCCTCCATTCATCAGTCCCGCCGTCATAGCAATCACCTCCGCCTCGAACTTGTTCACCGCCGGCCACAAGTCGGCATGCAATGGGTTGGACACTGCAAATAGAGCGTAGGCCTTGTTCAGCACGTCCAGATGCTGCTTCTCGCCATGGTACACCGCCCCCGACACGAATCCGTCTCTCCACTTGTCGTCGCAGTTGCCTGCCAGATCCTCCATCAGAGCCAGCAGCTTCTCGTCGTCCATGCCCTTGTCAGGGAGAGCACGGAGCTTCTCCATCTTGGCTGCCAGCGGGTCGTTTCCCTTGAGCGAGTGCTCCACCTCATCTTCGATCTTCCTCATCTCGTCCGCCACCTTGGTGGACACAATAGGCAGCCGCTTGAGTGCGTCGAGCACTGCCCCACCCACGACATTGAGCAAGTTCTTGCGAGACACGTAGCGTACGCGGCGCACGGTCGCTGCGGCTGTGGAGACAGCTGTGACGGCCACGATCAATAGGAGCGTGTCGCTGAAGACGGCCTCAAAGACAGGGGCGCTCTGCTGCGTTGCAGTCCAGAGCTGGAGCAGCAAAGAGGAGGAAGGCGCAGCGATAACCAGTCGGTAGCGGTAGTAGGCGAAGAGCAGCAGCAGAGACGGATAGAGTTTCGCGAGCAGGCGGTCCACGTTGAAGAGCGGACGAAGCGAGAGGTAGAGCACGAACGCGGCCACGGCGTAGCGAGGCAGACGCTCCTCGGGTATGGGGAGGAGATCCACGTAGGACGGAGGCATTGCGAATTCTTCTGAGAAGTGAGGCTTTGTGTGAAGGATGTGGTCGTTGATGGTACAAAACGTACCGTCAAAGTCGGTCGGCCCGTCAACAAACAACAACGATTTATAGTCGTATTTATGCACAACTAAGACTAATCAGAGTACCAGATGGTGTTCAGTCCAAGCGGCAGATTGTTGTTCCAGAAGGTGCCATTACGCGGCACAACAAGAAGGCTTGACTTGCAGCAGCATTATTTTCACAGCCCTCTCGATGTATCTTGTTGCGGGCGCTCTAAAAACACTGATTGGTTGTAGCACGCCACGATCGCATTCCATGTCTTGTGTTTGAAGTCGTCCACGCTTCAGCGGAAATGGTAACGTATCCACAAGTGTCAGCTTGGGCTCGCAATTACCGGTATCAGGCATCTCGGACTAAACATGAATTGGAAAAGGTGGCCAAACTGAGGAAATCGGGCACTGGTAGGCACGGCAACACTTGAGCTCTTTGACAGCAGAGCATGAAATGCAGCGTTGGGATACATGCATGCAGGCCTCCCCTTGTTGAAGTGATCTAATTACAAACTCCAGTGCCAGACCTTTATTCTACACAGAATAAAGGTCTGATATTGGAGTTTGTAACACAGAATTCTGTGTGAATAGTCCTCCAAAAATATCTGTCCAATTTCTTACAATTTTCAAGTTGGCATAGAAGACCATGTTCGGGCAGAATCTCGGGCGTCGCGCTCGCGGAGGCCCCAACGTGGGCCGCAACGGCCAGGGCATCGCGCTGATGCTGATGTTAGTACGGCAAATCCAGCAGCTCGAGAGAAAACCACCCGTCACGCTCGGACTTATGGGTACGGAGCCGTCATTTTGCGTCGCTCTTCTATCCCCCACATTGACACTTTGTCGTTGTGTTGCCCTCATGCAGCGCTGATGTACGGCCTTCATTTCCAGAAGAACGAGACGCCAGAGCTTTTCGCTCCATATTCGCTGTAAAGGAATTGATGTAATGCATTGAGGTGGTTGAATGAAAGAATGAATAACGCTGAAAATGTTGTGTGGACTGTAGCTGTCCCGACCGAGTGCTCAACAATTGGGACTATAAACGGATTGTCGCCTCGGGGATCATCCACGTGGATGACTGGCACTTGTACCACAACATGTACGTTTTCTTAGGTGGAGGCAGGTGCTGTGACCACGAGGAGTTGACTAAAAAAAATTCTGTGTGGTTTGTGTACTCTCAGGCTCTCGTTCCTTTGGAAAGGGTACAATCTTGAGTACACATTAGGGAGCGTGCGCTTCCTGCTCACCGTTGGCTACTTGCTCGTGTTGTGCCATGTCCTTGTCGTGGTGGTGGCACTTGTTCTAGCCACTGGGTTCCAGATACCAGTACGCAAAATCGCATCGTGCTACTTGTCGGTTTAACGAATTCTCATAGGAATTTTGTCACGGGGCTTTGCAGGGCCCTTTGCACCAGTGTAGCGTGGGTTTTTCGGGCGTCCTATTTGCGCTAAAGGTATTGCAAAAGTTTGGCGTGTGTACTAAGAAGTATTTATTTCGAATTACTGCGGCATGGGGAATAACCATTTTGGGCCATTCCTGCAGGTGCTCTTAAATCACAATTCACCAGCATTCTCGTCCGTTTACGGCTTTCAAGTGCCCACGAAGTACACAGCGTGGCTGGAGCTGGTGGTGATCCATTTCCTCGTACCGCGAAGTTCGTTCATGGGCCACATGTGCGGCATCCTCGCTGGTGTGTTGAACGAAAATAGTTGTGGTGCGGCTACAATAATCTGGTTCGTGATGTGGCTGACATTTTATATGTTTGTATTTGTCCAACAGGATACATTTTTATGTATTCTCCATCAATGCCGTCAGCTATGACTACTGCAGCTCGCTGGGTCAGTCGCTGGGTGCAGGCGCTGATCGGGTCAATTTCCAACCGACACGACACTGACACACGCGCACCATCATATCATTCTCCACGTACTTCGGCTAGACCGTCGACTTCCTCTTTCGAGACAGACGAAGAACTGGCGCGACGTCTTCAAGAAGAAGAATACCGATCTCAGCGAGCCCCGCAACCGCAGTCAGAAGAACCTTCACCTGACCACATCAGCCCAAGCGAACTCCGACGTCGGCGTTTGGCTCGATTTGCCAATGGACAGAGATGAAGCGAATAATAATTGCGGCTTTAATGCGTCGATGGCTGTTCGATTTTTATAAGAGTAAACGGCTTGGCTTCGACAACACAACTGGCAGACGTGTCTGAATGTAATGCAATTCCACGAATCGCTTGTCAATATTTTTTGTGAAGACAGAAAGCACAGCTGATACTGAACTATTTCTCAAGTGCAACCCAACCACACTTTGCCGGGGTAACTGAATCGACAGTTGTGTTCACGCTACTGTCGATTCGCACATCATCGGTGTCATCTTCAACAGCAACATTGCTGTGTGAGTTGAGTTTATCGAGTAGACGCAGATGCTACTTTTTTTAAAAGAACAAAAATGTAGCATCTGCTGATACATGAATCGTAGTTCACACCTACGGTGCGGAGTGTCATTCCTCTAAAATGCAATGCATGCTCTTGTCTAAACTACAACGTGATCAGACAATTTCCGCATTATGTGTTCCCTCGATCACACTGCCCTTCTTACAGAAATTTCTTGTTAAAGGAGGCCTTTGCTCCAACAAATGGGTAACAGCTGAAGCGGTTTGCACCTTGAAACGTTATCAGTACTGCTCACTGACCCTATTAGTGTAGACTTATCGCACACGACGACTTGGTGCTGGCGACCGTTCGTGTCACACCGTACCTTGCTTGCATTGAACAAAACCCTCTGATACGACCAATGCATCTATTCTTTGGCGTTAATTCTTTGGTGATCATGAAACGCAAATGCTGGTCCATTCAGAACCACGTGCTTTGCTCGCTCGACCTCGACATCCGCCTACATGTAATAGTGCGCAGACTGTCCAAAATGGGTTCTTCTTTAAAACCCCGCTACACACGAAAGTTTTTTCTTAAAACACCCGATGCAGATTTTTCGGGTTATCCATATTTGCGGTTTTTTTTCTTAAATGTGGCAGACTTTCCGCTACCAAATTCTTCCAGTTTCCAGTGATTGTGTATCGCAAAGATTGCATGGTTGCCAGCTTGGGTGAGCTTCCGGCTGTTGATTCATCCACGTTTGTTCACGTGAATAGGACACGAGTCAAGGCCGCCTTCTTCATCCAGGATCCGCCACCTGCTCGTTACCAACCCACTCAGCCTCCATGAACCGCGGCGTGCGTCGTCGTCTGTTGTCTCTGGGAGTGTGGCCCGCTCTGCTGGACGCCGCGGACCACGTCGCGTGGAAGCTGCAGCTCTTCTGCGTCGCGCTGCTGCACCTCTTCTTCTCCAGCGACAAGCAGTGGCTGCAGCTCTCCTCCTCGCAGACCACAGCAGCAGTAGCTGATGATGCAGACCCAGATGCGACGACGCTGCTCATATCCACCGCAATAGACCAACAGGCGGCCGTCGTGACCAAGTGCAAGCGCGTACTGTTCGTGCGCCACGCCGAGTCCGAGTGGAACGTCGTCTTCAACCGCGGCCTCAACCTGCACGCGCTCGTGAGTCTCCTGCGTGCGGTGGTGCGCGAGTGGCTGCTGTTGCCCACGGGAGACTCGGTGTTCCTGGACTCGCCGCTGAGTCGGCGCGGCCGCTTTCAGGCGCAGAGTCTGCAGGATCACGTGTCGCTCTGCTCGCTGGATGGCAGTGACCGTGGAGACGCAACAGCAGCAGCAGATACAATGCCGCCGCTTGGCGCACACCGCCACTCGCCGTATCAGACGGAAGCGAGCGCGTTGCTGCGTTATCTGAGCTGTCCGCTGCCCGGGAGCGTCGTGGTCACGTCCAATCTGCGCCGCACCATCGACACGGCGCGCATCGCTTCAGCGTCGAGACTGGAGGTGCCAGGGGAGAAGATCCACGTGTTGTCGTGTCTGCAGGAGATCGGCCGCAACTTCGACACGCTGGCCATCAGTCAGCCACACGCGATTCTGCCGCACGAGGTGCTGGTGCCGGCACCACGCGGGGAGAAGCGTCACGACGAGCTGTTCAATGTGGCGGAGAGCCACGGCAACAAGACGGTGCTGGGCAGTGGTCGTGACCGCCTGCTGACGTTTGCGCAGTGGGTCTTCAAGCAGCAGAAGGACATGGTGGTTGTGTACGGCCACTCGCTGTGGTTCCGCGCGTTCTGTCGTGAGTTCTTTCCTCGAGACGTGTACCACGAGGCCAAGTCGGCCAAGATGAGTAATTGTGGCGTGGCGACCTTCATGCTGGAAGAGCACAGCAAAGGTGGAGGTG
Source organism: Phytophthora podocarpi (assembly GCA_001314375.1). NCBI lineage: Eukaryota > Oomycota > Peronosporomycetes > Peronosporales > Peronosporaceae > Phytophthora > Phytophthora podocarpi. The sequence continues at coordinate 24,346 of LGSN01000631.1, read as the reverse complement.
AAGCCGCGCAGTACAACATCCAACCCGAGAGCTTCCAGCACCTTATCTAAGTTGAAGTAGTATCATCGTGACACAATCGTCTAATCAAGAATTGTTTTACAGTACTCTGTTGTTGTTACGCAGCAAAACTATTGTTTTCGTGCTGATTGGTGCTGCTTTCTTCGCCGGACCGAGTCTACAAATCTCGGCCACAACTGCCACCACTGAAATGGTCTTTTAATGAGTCCAACTCGAACCAGGAGTTGGTGAATGTTGCGCGATGCACAGCCGACCAGCGATTCTGCGTTTGGAGTCACAACGTAAATGTATCCTGAAAATCGTAACACGCAAGTGAGAGGCATATTTGCATTTCCTTGGAGTTTTAGGTTGCGCACCTGCAATGAGTCCAGCGGCTTGAGCCAGCAATGGCAACTTCGGGACGAGGAGGTAGGTAATTAGCAGCTCAAGCCACGCTGCGTATTTCGTTGGCACCTTGAAACTGTACAGTTTCGTAAACGTTGGCGAATTAACGGTCAAAATCACCTGCAAAGCAGTCCAAGTTAGTCAGTGCCGCAGTATTTCCATGATTTTTGCGTTTCATTTCCTCACCTTCATTGCTGTAAGCACACCGGAAAATCCTGTAAAACATTCGTGTACTGCCCCCTGCAACAACAAAGCACCACAATAGCCCCATCAGTACCTATTATTCACAGCAAGTCTAATTTAAAATACCCTATTCGGCGACGAACCCAAGACATCAAGTGGGCTCCAAACACGATGAGAGCTTGGGACAGCGCAATCAGGTAGACCAAAAGCACACAGAAGCCGATACTGCCCAGCCGCCCCTCGATCTTATACCCTTTCCACAAGAAGGACAGCCTAATACAGTACCATCATTCAGTCTCCAAACATACTACATGTACAACTCACCCGGAGCTTGCGTTTCTAATTCCGTTGAGTCTACTCACAAGCTCTGGTACAGATGTAAATCATCCAAATGGATGAACGGTGATATGAACACCGCACCAATGTCCTTATTAGCCACCACCTTCCCAGGACACCTACATAATGTAGTGACAGCTATTGTCAGAACACCCAAATCGACAACCAACTCCCTTGTTAACACGCACACACACTTAACGTACAATGCAAATGGGAGTAACAGCGACGGTGTCCGAGTCGCCTGTACATGCAGCAAATGCATGACCCCTACACCACCAAAAATTATTATTTTAATAATTAAAATGGCCATGCACTTCGAAATCTACAAAACAGTTTATACACAGACTACAAACACACCGATGAGCGCGAGCGTCACGGGCGGTTTCCTGTCCATTTCTTGCACGGACTTCAGCAGCATCAGCAGAGGCGGAGGGATGTCCGACGCGTCCTCCTTCTCGCTCGACTTGGCCTCTCCTCCATCATTCTTCTCGGTTGATTGCTTCTTCCTGCGTTGGAATAGCCCCATTTCCGTACCGGTATTTTAGGTCTTGTCCTAAACAATCCAGCCGTTTCATGGGAAGTTTCGAGGGGACGATAAAGTGCAATGGAAGAGCAGACGCAATAGGGAAAGCCTTGGTTGCCGTTGGGATTCCCTTCGCCAATCACACGCGCTCACCAAGAAGAAGAAACTGCTGATTTACGAGGAGAAGGGAAAGAGAAAGAAGCGCGTGAGAAGTCGGATGCTGCTGGGATTAAGGAGGAAAATCGGCCGCTATGCGCCCATAGGCGGCGTGAAGGAGGCGCCAGAGGAGGGGGGAGAGCAGGAGCAGAGGCTGAAGGAGAACGCCACGCCCTTGGAGGCGGCGGTGTGGCACTTTGCTAGGCAGGATAGAGCTCTGAGGAGGCTCGAGACGGAGATGACACAGATGCTGGACCAGATTCAGGTAAAGGGAGATTTTCAGAGAAATTATATAGAGTTTTTTTTATTTTAAGTTTACTAAAGGCCTGGGTGGTTGATGTTTGTAGGTTGCTTGTGCTACGATGGCTACAGTAGGGGAAATCTTCTCCGAGACCTGCAGGTATTGATTTTCTTGGTAACTTATTTTTGTATTTTATTGTTATAATAATTGTATTTTTACTGATTGTTTTTGGCGTTTTTTTCGATGTATTTTATTAGCAGTAAAGAAGCAGAAGGAGGTTGTGGTGCTGGGGACTATAAAGCAGTTATGAAGCAGATTGAACAGGAAGAAGCAGAAAGAATGGAGCAGTCGATTCGGTTTACTGCATTGGATCCGCTGCAAGCGAGATTGGAACGACATGATCAGTTGAAGAGAGAAATTAATGCTTGGGATAAACTGGCAGCGGAATCAAAGATGCTCCGCGCGGTGACTTTAAAGATGCAGTCGTCGCGGCTCGAAGATGATGATAAGCGAGCACAAACGGAGGTGGATCTACACCGAGTGGCTGCAGCACTGCAGGAAGCGGAGGCGGCTTTGCTGCCGCATTTAGGTGAGATGAATTGGACGGATTGCTTTATTTGCACCTGATTAATCTGGTGATGTTGTTGTATGCTGCAGAGGACGCGATTCGATCAGGGACTGCTTGTACAATGAATTTGTTCAACATAACGGTCAGTTTGCTGTGAGGACTGCGCTCCTCCCTGTGATGTCTCTGATAGGCTTTCTTATTGTTTTACTCTTTACCCATACAGCGCCTTCAAACAGCAATTTTCTTCCGTAATGCCAACGAATCCATCCTGTCGAGTCTTTCGCCAGCAGAACAGGAAATTATTGCGGAAGCTAACCAGGCCCTCAAATTACCTGAAATTGTGAAGTACACCCTGTCCAGCGTATCCCTGTCGTCGAAGTTGAGCAAAATGTCAAGTTTGACATCCGATGGGTGGACCGAGGTGGATGGATCAACTTCGTCTACCGCGCCAGACGGAGTCGAAGCGATTTCAGGAAGTGATGAGGACGACGAAAGTAATGTTTTACCAATCACAGTCGAGGACTTCGAGGCTGGAAAGGTGGCTCGAGTAAGCAAAGCAACCGAAGTTGGTGCAAAAGTGCAAGTAGCAGATAGATCAGTTGACACGTCGAAGCTAGTTACTCTGGCGTCGTATCCAGTGGTTACACATGACGACGACGATGGCAAAGATGTTCGAGGAAAAAATGCTGATGGAGAGCAGTCTAGTAGGGTTCGTCGCTCAACGTCCCCGTCGCCACGAACAGCGAGTTACAAATCGATCACACCGCGAAGAACTGCCAGCATGCTTTCGTCAATCCGCAAAACTATTCGGGGCAAGCTCAGTTATGCAAGTGGAGAGGCGAGAATAATCCGGCAGAGCTCAGCACCCATAATCGATACGTCTGCGAGTACCAGCCAGAGTGCCGCTAATTCACCCCGAACGGTATGAACCGCATTCAGGACTGTGTATCCCTCAATGCATGCGCATCTAACTTATTTTTGATATCCTTACAGAATGGCGAGCAGCTTCTTATCATCCCGCAGTCCCCTACAGAATGGCTAGCCATCGAAGACTGTTTGTGGGAATTAGATGTGAGAGAGGCTAAATCTCCTGGAAAACCCATCTTGCAAGCAAACTCAATCAGCTCTGACGCAGATGATCTTCTGTCTAGATTACTTCAAAAGGTTTGTTTAGTGCAGCTCTGGTACATGATGTGGAATTCGAAGTGCATTAACTCAGCGCTTGTTGCTTTGCAGAACGATACTCTGTGCTTCGAATGTCTGTCATATCTACGCGTTGAAGACCTAGCGCGGCTTTCCAAGGTTGGTACCTATCGTACAGTGGTCTACGAATGCTTTTTGCTCTAGTAAAACTGTGACTGATGATAATGATCAACACATTCAGGTCAACTTTCGGCTCCACTCTCGCTTGGTAGACAGCGCTCCAATCTGGAAAAAGTGCATTAGGTCAGGTGGACTGTCCCCAGCGATTCGCAGTTCTCTGTGGCTTTCGGTATTCTACGAATCTACACCATGGCGGTCTAGCGGGATTGCGTCGCACTACCTTTCCGCTGACAGACGGCGCAGTATGTACGACCAGCTTCTGGCGAAAGTGGGAACGAAGTTGGCTGACGGATTAGTTGCAGAGGGGCTGCCATTGAGTGATGATGATGCCCAGCTTGCAGTTTGGTTCCGGGAAATCGACGTTGATGTCGTGCGCACTTGTCACCGGAGCATCTACGCCAGAGCTATGCTGAGTACAACGCTGGCTACAACTGCTGACAACGCCAATGAAGATTCAGTCGAGTTAATCTTGAACGACATGGTGAACACCATCGTCAGAAACGAGGAAGAGGGCACTTTCCCAAGCATCGATTCGCATGCAAAACACAACAGCACATGTATCACCAGTGCAAACACAGAGCTGGAAGCAAAAATGCGTCGCGTGCTTCGTGCGTACGTCGTGTATAATCCGCGGGTGGGCTACTGCCAAGGGATGGGTTTCTTGGTGCGCTTGCTGGCTGAAGTAGCCGACGACGAAGCAGACATTTTCTGGCTGTTCGTAGGATTCTCGGAGCCGGAAAACGATCGAAATCTCTATGAGCCCGGGATGGCTGTGCTTCAGCCGTACCTGTCGAAGTTTGAGTTGCTCTTTTCGACACACATGCCAGAGCTGTACACACACTTCCAAGCTGAGGGTGTTCACGTGGCTACCTTCTGCACACGATGGTTCTTGACGTTCTTCTCATCTTTCGAGACGTTAGCACCGACGCTCGTGACTCGCCTGCTGGATATTTTCATCATTGACGGCTGGCGGATCATGTTCAGTGTCTCGCTTGTCATCCTGGATGAACTTCAACAACAGCTTTTGAAGTGTGATATGGAGGGTATTTTGCGTATCCTCCAGTTCCCACGCAGCTACATGCCAGAACCTGACCAACTCCGCCAGCGACAACTTGTTCGACATGCACTGGCGTTCAGTATGTCTCGCGCAATTAACTCGATTTGATGAACGAAGGTATCAATTGAACTGAAGCTGTGGGTAAATTCTTCGACATGTTCATGTAATGGTCAAGTGAAGCTGCAGCTACTGGTAGTTGACAAGCCACACTTTGAGCGTCGTTTTGCTACGAGATTGAGGACAGTTTGAACTACTTCACTCAGCTGGGGTTGATTCTGACGTGCATCTTAATGTGGCCGCCTTCTGTTGACCGCGGAACCCACATCAATAGCGAACCACCGCCAGTACCAGGCAAGCCGAACAAACCAGGGCGAAAGCGGTCAAGGTACATCGTTCTGTCCTCTAGCTCTGGGATGGTACAGTTCCAGGAGACAGTGTCCCCAGCGCCAACATCAACCTTGGCGTATTCATCGCCTCCCGAATGTACGACCACCGTCACATCTTTCGTGTCGGTGCTTTCGAAGATGAGGTTCACGACTCCATCACCTGACTTGGTCCAAGTACCGAAGCTGCCTTCGAATGCATCGTCTACAGTTTTAAGGCCGAGAGCTTCATAGAGTGTTCTATCATCGATTTCGCCAATGAAAGAAGTGGGGCCACAGGTTGGCTGGATGAACTGGGACGCCATGTATGCGAGACCCGTAGGGTCGAATGTCGACAGTACACTGAGGACCATGTCTGCAATATTCAGCATGTAGTCGTCTGAGCATACCGACTTGCCCATGTCCGTTTTCCCCGTCTCTACGAGCTGGTCGATGATCACCCCGAACGTTTTACGAATTAAGTCGCGCGCCTGGAATGCAGCCTCTTGGGTTTTGTTATGCAGCAGTTCGCCCATACAATTGTTGGTGACTCGGGGGATATCGTACAACACAAGCGACGATTTGCTCACTGTTACTCGGATATCATCGACGGCAAAATTGGTCTCATTGCGAAGATCACTGACCGTAGAGATGGCGCGGTCGGTGAGACGCTTGAGTTCCCAGCCGCACGTAGTGTTCGAATCCATGAGAACTTGCAAGTCCTCCACGCTAGCCTCAGCAGTGTCAGCGGTAACTTTGTGAGTGAGGAAGTTCATGAACTTGTGTGTATCTGTGGTGATTTCGTCGCCATTAGTGATGACTTCCTTCACGATATTTTCCACAACGGTAATCATGGCGCTGGCATATTTCGCGCCAGCAGGGACTGGAATTCCGAGACAAGCGCACACAGCCACAGGCAAATCCACCAGAACAGCGTCCGACTGGTAAGCTGTATCGAGCAGGGCTTTATCAGTGGTCGGTCCGGTGTCTTCAATGAGAGTCAGATATCTCAAAAGTGCCTTGATCACCTTGATCATGTTGGTGGCGCAGTTGACTACCAGCGCAATTTCTTTGAAAGTGGTCAGGATCTCGCCAAACACGCCGTCGGTGGCGACATTAAGCGCCACAGCGATCACGGAGAATATTTTATTGAGTGTATCAGTCAAGCAGTCACCATTTTGAGGAAGACACTCATCGCCGCACGGCACGGGGTATGCCATCGGGCAATAGGTGATGCAGTCCTCGCCATCCTTGCCATACCCGAGGGGGCAGATGTTGTGGCTGTCGAAGTCCTTGGTCTTTCGATAGCACGCCTTGTCGGTGGAGTCACCGATTGTAGGCCCCATCCAGTTGCGGATTGATGTGCTGTAGGTAACAAAACCCGATCCAGAGCCTGAACCGAGATCTGTTCCCATATCATCCGTCAATGACACCCCCTTCGCCGCCATTCTCGTCCAAATCGCGCCTATCTGGTCGATTTCATCACCAGCTCGCCCCTAGAATCCGCTGAGTTGATAGCCGTCAGGAGCACTTGCTGAACCTTTATTGTCTGTTTGCGTTCCATCAGAGATCGAGTTGCCCAGGTTGGTCCCCAAGTTCAGGTAAAACACGCGGGTGTGGTCGTTCTTCTTGTCCCAGTGAGCTATGATAGAGTTGATATACTCTCCTGCGCCAAGAGTGAGCGTGTTATCGGTTCCACCCGTTCCACCATGAACCATAAACACCTCTGCTGGCTCAGTTACGTGCAGCGTCACAGCGTCAACACGCTCTCCTGAGCGAATCGTGACGCCACCAGCCGTTTGCCCCAACACAAGAGTATTGACGTCGGAGAAGGCGGTGCCGTGCGGACCACCGAGCAATGCACTTAGCTGAATGTCATCGTCTGCAAATTCCGGAGCCTCAGTAGCTGTTGCTTCCACTACCTTGATGCTGGTCCAAATCGCACCAAGTTGGTCGATTTCGTCGCCGTCACGCCCAAAGAACCCACTCAGTTGATATCCATCGGGCGCAGTTACTACGCCTTGTTCGTCGGTCGTCTTGCCACCCGAGACGGCGTTTCCCTTGTTTGTGGAGAATTTGAGATAGAAAACGCGTGTGTGAGCGTTGTGTTGACCCCAGTGAGCCTCCATCGACGTGACGTACTCGCCATCAGCAAGTGCGAGGGTGTTGTCGGTTCCGCCATTTCCTCCGTGCTTGAAGCTCAGCGGTGTAGGTGCTGTGATAGTCAAGCTGACACCATTAACACGATCCGCTCCCCGAACAGTGATAGAGCTCACTGTTTGTCCTGAAGAAGCTGAAGGTTCGTCCGTGAATTCGCTGCCGTGAGGTCCTCCGAAAACGTCGCTCAGTTCAATTCCTGCAATCGTGCTCGCCTTCACATGCTGTTCACCGCTACCAGACACCGACGCATCTGGTGCTACTTCCTCTGTCTGGCCTACATCTGCCGAGACTGATCCTGAAGTTGAACCCGATACGTCTGCTGGAGCTACCGTTCCGGGTCCTGCGGCGTCAATACTAGCCCAGACCGCTCCAAGCAAGTCAATATCGTCACCGTCACGACCGTAAAACCCACTGAGCTGGTATCCCGCTGGTGCAGTCGCCGTCGCGCTTGAGTCTGTTGTACTTCCGCCGACAAGCGTGTTGCTTGCACTCGTCGTAAATTTCAGGTAGAAGATGCGCGTGTGGCCATCATTCTCACCCCAATGAGCTTCCATGGACGTAACGTACTCGTCCTCACCGAGAACGAGAGTCTGGTCGCTGCCACCACTTCCACCGTGGGTGAAGGTCATTGGTGTTGGCGCAGATATTACCAAGGTGAGGCCATCAACGCGATCACCCGAACGAAGTGTGATCGAGCTCACCGTTTGCCCTGCAGCGACTGCGACTTGATCTGAAAACTCGGTGCCGTGAGGGCCACCGTAAGAATCGCTGAGCTCGACAGAGTCATCTGAAGTCACTGCAAGGACAAACACGAAGATCAGAACGAACAGTGCTCGGAGTACAGTTCTTGCTGCTCGAGACATTATCGACTCGCCGACTAATGAAGACTTGAGACGGAATGTACCAAAACAAAATGTGTTCGGTCTCAGGGACCCCGCCGCAGCTGGAGAACGTGGCCGTTGCTCAATCTCACAATGATACTGTCGTTTTGGAAATCGTAGTGACCAGCGACGGAAAAGAAGACACATCGATCAATGACGTATCTACAGAATGGCACTGAAGCAAAGAACGTGGCAGCAGCATGCTGAGCACGTGCGCAAATATCAAGTTACGTAAAAGAAGAAGAAAGGTAGGTCACTTATTGTCTTGAATATGCGATCGACGAGCTAATATCTGTGAATGAACAGCTGAACACGTGAATTACTCTAGGCAGCTATTCACTAATGCGGCTTTCTCGGAACTGGAGCCGGATCTGCACATGGAGGCTGTACGGCCAGAGCAACACCGATAAGATAATCAGGTTACTATTGATGATCGTCTGCAAGTTTTACCAGAATCTAAGGCAAAAAAATGTATTATCTCCGAAGATCCGACCAAAACAAACGCAGACTTGACTACATACATGTAGCAGCTGCAGACTGTCTGAAGACTGACCTCTTCGCTCTTCCGCTGAGGATCGAGTCACACTACCAAGCACGGTTTTGTTAGGTACTCTGCATTCATTATTAACGACGCGATATGCAAGTTCATGCGTTGTCGACGGATCCAATAACAACTAGTCGTTGCTAAAAAAACATAAAACAAAATGGTATTCCCAGCGTAAGTCGCAGACGACCTAATTTTAGTTTCACACTTCGAGGAAAATCGAATTTCAAAAATTCAGCACATTTTCGAGAATTGTCTAGCGTCTTACTGTGAGTACAACACACGGGTCATGACATGTCAATCAGAAGTTGCCAGGGCTAAGGCTCATTCGGCAAATTGGAGAAACTCGAGGCAGCAGGGAAATTTGCGATGGTGAAGCTGTTCTGTGTCCTGGAAGCGGACCGGAGCTCGGTATTTTCAGTTGAGTTGGATGAGAACAATACCGTCGATGAGCTGACGGTTGCGATCAAAACGACGAAGCTGCAGATGGTTTCGTGCGAAGCCGACAAGCTGCAGGTGTATCTGGGGGTGCACGATAAAAAATGGCTGACCTCCAATACCATCCAAGAGATCAGGATCGATGTATCAGTTTGGAGTTCCTAGCGTCTCCCCAAAAGTCTCTCAAATGTGCTGGACTGGGTGAAAGTGCAGCAATACAGCCGAGAAATGAGGAAATCGCCCAAGGCAAAGGTCACATCCACGTGGCGGTTCTTGTGCCAAATTACACGCCGTGTGGGTTTTATTACCCTGATCAAATAAGGCAGTTAGCTGAGGAGATTCTGAGGAAACGCGAGAAGCGAGAAGTATACTCGTTTTCGGGATGTTCGCGTTCGAAAGTCGACAAGTTACACGAGAGCCTAGGGCTATCGACGAAGCTGCTCCAGATTGAAGAAGACGATGATGACTCTGTAGCAGGATTTTACTGGCCTGATGCGACTCAAAACGAAGACGATTCTGATCAACGGGAGAAGTACATATCGTACAGCAAGGACCACTTGAAACGTGCCTTCTACCCCGATGAACAGCCCGACGACAAGCTTCGATACCTCCTCGAGGACACAGCGACCAAAGCGTTACTCACAATAAGCGATGCTTCCTTGTTGGAGTTTGATTTAAGTGGCAGTGCAGACATGATCGTTGTCGACCGATTGGCGTGGCAGTATCGTCTCCTGTTTGCTGGGCTTCGCTTCATTATNAACAAAACCTGGTACTTCGTGTGGTTCACTGGCCAGATGGAGATTGCTACACTTTTACTCCATTGTCCTGCGCACGGATTCCAGTTCATGAAAGATATTTTGTCTGATGACAGCGGACCTTCAGCCGAGCGGGTCTACACAATAAGCACGCGCTTCGTGAGCGATCAACGAGCTTTAAAACGAAGACGATTCATCCTTAGTTAGTGAGATCAAAAGCAATCGAGACATTGGAGCAGTTCTACTAGATCTGTCGGAAGGTTGACAATTGAAGAGTCTCGCCCACCAATTTCCAGTGCTAACAGCAAGGAATGGGATGCACTTCAAATATTTAACAACCTGGTGCGTGTGAGATTTTGAATTCTCACAATTCTTCTGGAATGCTTTCAGAATCTCCGCAATATTCCGAGAAGCCAGTTATATTCTACTTTGACGTATTTCCTTCTGGGCTGCTTCTGGTACTGTGCTTTGGTCAAGACACCGGAATTGTCGTCGAGATGGCGGCTGGGAAACACATGCGGCACTGCTGATCGAGGCGTACGAGCGTACGTCGATGACGAGAGTACCATCGAAACTGTGCTTCGTCAGTCACCCACTTGCACCTAAAGCGCACACGTGTGTGGCGGAGGCAACGCGTAAGGAAGCGGAACGTAGCTCTATTGAAGTTGTGGATTGGAGTTTATGTCGACGTTGACGGCGGGCATCATCAGTGGCAAATATGAATGGTGGTAACGGTAATCTTCATGCTTTAAACCGTGGCAAGGTGGTGCCTTGCAATATTTAACGTTGTCAAACGACTTCTCACTTTTCAAACGACTTTGAGCAGATCAAAGCACCTAGACTTGTTATTCCAGTTTGCTTCGACCATGTCTGCATTACTCGAGACTGCGGAGAAAAACGTACGCATCTACGCTACGTTTGACAAGTTTGTGTCATCTCCATCGACTATTCGGTCCGATGAGCTTCGGTTTGCCTCCTTCACGTCTCGACATCTCTTTTTTGTTTGCCGGACCATTGATTAGCACCGGAGCTTGTCGACAACTGACGGTAAAGGATTTGAGGGATCTTGAAGACGAGAACCAGACAGCGACAACATTTGGAAGCATTCGCTGCTCCTGAGACGGACCTGCACGATTGGAGCATCTGGATCGGTCTCTTCCTCGCTACGAGACAAGAAAACCTTGAGCCGCGATGCGTCCAAATCCAATTCTTTGTCGGAAGAACCTGTCGATATTTCCATGGACACGGCCAACTTCGTCAACGTTGCTCACTATATCAACAACGTTTGGATTCTCCCCATTCAAATCACCGGTACCGTGTACATGTTGTACTGGGTCGTTGTTGCGGCAGCATCCGCCGGTCTTGGGGTGATCACGGTGTCCTCTGTCGCCGGATTCTTGTTGGTTAGGTCTCCATCGACGGCGCTCACAAGATGCTGCAGCAACGAGATAGCCGAATTGAGGTCATGAAGGAACTATTTAATGCGATTCAAGTTGTGAAGCTCAACGCATGGGAGGAGAAGCTTGCAGAACGTGTAGCATCTAGTCGATCAACTGAGTTAGCGGCGCTACGATCGTTCTTAGTCACAGTCTGTCCAAGGAGTTGTAGTGTGGGCGTCTCCGTTGGTGGTGTCGGTTGTTTCCTTAGCTGTTTACTCGATAGGAACGGGGCAGTCTCATACGGCTGCCATGGTGCTCACAGCTGTCGCACTCTTCAACGCACTTCGCACACCACTGGGGCCAAAGTTTCGCTAAGTCGCATGTCAAAGTATCTCTCGTATCCCGACTACAGGGCTGAGAATGTACTTCAAGAAGATGCGAGCCAAGCAGAAGATGCTGATATCGTTGTAGAGAATAAGAGCTTCGAGTGGGAAACTAACTCACCGATTCTGACGAGCATGAACCTTCAAATCAAGAAAAGAGACTTGGTGGTCGTTCGTGGCGCTGTGGGAGCTGGCAAATCTTCACTATGTTCAGTCTGCTTAGCGAGATGAGGAGACTTGATGGAGCAGTGTTTGTTCGAGGGAGTGTAGCCTATTATTCGCAGACTTTGTGGATCCAGAACATGACTATCCGCAAAAATATCCTCTTTGGCTGTGAATTTGATATGGTGAAGTACAACGAAGTATTGGATGCCTGTGCCCTGTTACCAGATTTGAAGCAGTTCTCCAGTGGAGAGTCTACTGAAATTGGATGTCAACTTGTCCAGCGGACAGAAGGCTCGAGTGAGTTTGGCTCGTGCGTGTTACTCGGATGCTGATGTACTTATCTTGGATTCAGCTTTAGCAGCAGTCGATCCAGTGGTTCAAAGTGAGATCTTCAGCAAGTGTTTCTTCAACCTACTGGAAGACAAGACGGTTATCCTCGTGACACATAATAGTCCTGATGTGATTCGATGTAAACTACTCCATCGTGATAGAAGATGGTACTGCTCGTGGCGAACGAAGAGGTCCTGAGTGAGTTCTTGGGCGATTTCTTCCTCGCTGTCTGTCAACTGGCAACGGCAGCCTACATCCTGGACTTTCTCGTTATTCCGCCCGCGTGGGTTAACGTGAAGGTGGTGAGCTTCTATCTGTCGTCATCGAGTGAAATTACGCGTTTGCAGCGAGTAAGGGGGTCTCCAGTCTTGAGTCTCGACCACCAACGTGAAGAAGGTGCGAGTGTGATTCGAGTTTTCGGGTCGGAATGTCTTTCTCGCATGACCAGCGAAATGTTTGAGCGTATTGATCGTAGCAACAAGGTCGCGTGTCACGGAGAAATGGTATGAATACCTCCTTCGGACCCAGTTGATCGGCTGTACTGTGGTCATTGGCATTGTGTCAGCGCTCGCGTTTCTTCGCGCGCTCCTATCACCAGGAATGGTAGGCTTGGCGTTCACGTACGCGCTCAATGTTGATGGAGGCTTGACGAACATTTTTTGTTCAGCAGTGGTCGTTTGTGGAACTCATCATGGTGAGTCCCGAACGTGTGATGGAGTACGCGTCGAATGAGCCTGAAGACTCGAAACTAGCTCTACCGGTAGTTCTCGATCCACCTTCGCAATGGCCTCATCATAGAAGAATCGACTTCGAAAACGACGACTTCAGCTACAAACAAGGCAACGATCCATTGTTGAAAAAAAACGTTTCCTTCAGTATCAAAGCCAGTGAGAAGAGGCGTACAATCTTGTCCAAAACACCAAAGAAGTGTTCTACGAGCTGTCGAACGAAGGTGGCTACTTGGACAAATTATCAACAACTATAGAACCGAGTCTAGACAATTGCACGATAAAGTTATTAGCAGTGTGGAGACGATTATGGTGTCATGACTATGGATTTACGCTTTGAATCCCTCATCTTTCTGCTAATGGTGCGACAGAATGCGCACGCTTTAGATCTGTCCGGAGTAGAGCTTGTTCAAGTACAGAATACGCTTCTCGCTGGATAAGCTGAGTGCCTTGTAGTCGCTGGATCAATGCGCGCTCCGCTTCCTCCATCTCTTGCACCTTTCTGCGGTGTTCACGGATCTGTCGCTCCTCAGCTATAGCTTTCTTCATCAACCGAAGCGCTGCTTCGTCATCAACTTGTTGGCGATCCAGTAACTTTTTCTTTTTGAGGGCGTCTTCTTGACTTCGAATTGCCTGCCGCTTTGCTCTTGCCCGTTCCACTTGCAACACTTGTAGTCGCTCTCGCTCAGCTTTGAGCCGTTTGCTTTCGATCTTTACCTGTTCAACGTCCTGGTACTTCTTGGAGATGATTTGAATGGCTGCGTGCTTTTTCTTAATCACCGACTCCTTCTTGAGGCTGTGTTGCTTCTTCTGCGCCGATCGAGATTGTCGTTCTCGCTCTACTGCGTGCATTGACTTCTCTTCTTGGCGCTGCAAACTGGCTAAACGCGTCTCAAGGATTTCCTGTGCACGATCTTTAGTCTGTGCGATCTTTTTCCACGCCTTTGACTCCTCGTGCTGGCAAATATCGTGACACGAGAAATGGTCGTTAGGTGCAGACCCTGAAGTCATCGTCACAGACACCGTCTTAGTCTTACCTGGAGCAAAGAAATTCGATTCTGTAGTAACTTGAGATCGCATTCAGCTTGCTTTCGCTTTGACTACACAAGGTGAATCGCCGTTAGCAACTAGTTCTAAACAAATAAAATCATCAACGTCGTACCTCAAGCAATCGGCTTCGAATGATGGGGATGTTGGCCGCGCTCTTAGTTCGAGCTTTTTGCCCAACTCCTGATGCACTTTTGCTTCTGTTCCCTATAACAAGCTTCCCCCAAATACCGAGCACAGCATGCTTTGGGATCGACTCCTCGCGTGTCTCGAGCAACAGACGCACAAGTTGGTTGGCTCGTGCCTCGCGCGGCAGTCGCTCCAGCTGACGCACCAGCGCTTCCACACTCACTCTATCGACATTGCAGTCAAGCCCCCCTCGTCAGCATTTCTACCCCCCATAAGTCGCAACTGCAAATATGACTCCAACATACTCATCGCCTGGAGCTTCTTGAACTCGCTGCAGGACGCTCGCCACGGACTGCAAGGCCCAGCTCTCCGCATCTTCCCCCTTCGGCGCCTGGAATCTCGCCGCTTGCCTATGTTGATCCTCCTCATCACTTAAACATTGTGTAATCTCTCGTGCCTCTGCAGCGTCCATCGTTCCCATCGCCAAAAGCCTCAACTAAAGGACCTCCCTCCCCAATGTGTCACAAATGTAGCCATCTTCACGAAGGGGTGCGAGCGAAGCTCATCACCCTAAAATAAGTCGTTTATGTAATCCACACAACCCCCGTCGCATTGGCTAAAATACAATACATGTACCACCTAAACTTGGTCCAATGAGAACACACCTCTCTTCCGGCCAGCCATTTTGTCATTGACGTATCTGCGCAGCATCACAGTCAACTGACCAGCATGGGCCCACGCAAGGGAGGAGGCAAGAAGAAGGGAAGCCGCAAGCGTAAGGCTAACGTATGGGACGACGCAGAGCCCAAGACCAAGCGGGGCGCAATTTCGAGCGAAAATGACGTCAAGCCACGCAAATCCAGTTCCAAGGGGTCCATGATGGGTCAGTGGAAGTCGCAGAAGATCGCGGAGCGGATCAAAACGCGCAAATTCTTCGCCTCTGTGGACGACAAGAAGCACTGGCAACGGGAGCAATACAAGGACACGCGGGGTCGTACGGCTAATGCCATTTACAAGCCCGGGGATGAAGAGGGCGAGGAGGGAGCAGACAAGGACGAAACAATGGACAGTGAAGACAGTGAGAGTGAGGAGGAGGACTTTCTAGATGGCAAGAAGAAGAACTCGCTGTTTGACGAGTTTGTGAACACGTTCAAGCCGGCGGAACCAATTGAAGAGGAGGAGGAAGAAGAGAAAGAGGAGGAGTATGAGGAGGTGTTAGTGGATGAAAATGGAGAGGAGATTGTGGAGGAAGAAAAGGGTAATGAAGAGGAGGAAACGGAAGAAGAACAGGGGGAGAGCAAGGAGGACGAAGAACAGGTTGCTGCCATGGAGAAGGACGATGAAGAGCAGGTAGAGCAGAACGAGAAGGAGGAACAGGAGGACCCGTACCGACGACGATATCTTTTGAGCTCGTTTACGGAGAAGGATGCAAAGACGTTTGATGCACAGACGAGGAAGTTTGCTAAGGTGAATTTGCCGACGTTGGAGGAGGAGGCGTATGATGTGACGTATCGGAATGGAATTGATCCGGAAGTTAATGGTGTTGCTGGGGTCGTGACGACCCCGGAGATTGCTGTGACAAAGAAGCCGTATGTGCGTTCGAGGCTGTTGGCGACGTGGAAGCAGCGTGGGTTGAATGCCGAGACACTGTTCTCGAAAGGATCGGTGGAACGCACGCTCTCGCAGCAGATGTCGGCGTACACGGACGTGTTCTTCGCTGGTCAGACGTACGAGAACACGGCGACGCTGCGTCAGGTGAGCGCCATGCATGTGCTGAACCATGTTCTGAAGGCTCGCGATACCGTTACGCGGAACAACGAGCGTATTAAGAAGCGTGAGTCTGTCCAGGCTGAAGCCCAGGACGATGAGGAGGAGAAGGAGTACCGTGACCAAGGTTTCTGCCGTGCGAGTGTTCTGGTGTTGCTTCCTCTTCGTAGTGCTGCTGTGGCTTTCGTGAATCAGCTGCTGGAGCTTCTACCAGCGAACGTGGGCACATTCCACAACAAGGACCGATTCTTCAGCGAGTTTGGAAGTGCGAAGGACGAAGACGATGAAGAGGGCGATTCGTCCAAGGACGATGGCAAGAAAGAGTGGCAGCACGTGTTTGACGAGGGCAACAATGACGATTGCTTTCAGTTGGGATTGTCATTCTCTCGCAAGGCAGTGCGTTTCTATAGCGAGTATCACCACGCCGACATTATCATTGCTTCGCCTCTTGGACTTCGTCAACAGCTTGGAGATGAAGTCGTTGTACTTGATGAGGTTGAGTCCACTGCGGACGTAAAGTTGTCGAGTGACTTTTTGTCGTCGATTGAGGTCTGCATCGTAGACTCGGCAAGTCTTATGGCGATGCAGAACCTCGAGCACTTGCGTACTGTGCTGCGAGCTACAAACTTGCAGCCTAAGGAGGCTCCGAACGCAGACTTCGCGCGTGTGCGTGAGTGGAACTTGGCATTCCTAGCCTCGTACTTTAGACAGACCGTCGTGTTTGCCCATGGCGTGGAGCCCACTCTCAACGCGCTTGTAAACAAGACGTGTCGTAACATTTCTGGTGTCGTCAAGTATGTCCGTCGTTATGACGCTGCGGATGGCACGGTGCCTATTTCGCGGGTGGTACCGCAAGTGAAGCAGATTTTCCAGCGCGTGGACCTGGACCACAGTGGACGCCTTACTGCCAAGGACGAGGTGGAGCTCCGCTTCGCGTACTTCAAGAAGCACGTGTTCGAGCCGCTGCTGGACCACCCTCGGAAACACGTGCTGATCTTTATTCCTTCGTACTTCGACTACGTTCGTGTACGCAACTTGTTCAACGACACGATGAACAAGAAGTTGATCCGGAGTGTGCAGTCCTGCGAGTACACGACGAGTAAGCAGGTGTCTCGTGCGCGTACGTCGTTCTTCCACGGCCACTGCCACGTGATGCTGTACACTGAGCGTTTCCACTTCTACCACCAATACCAGATCCGAGGCGTGCATCAGCTCATCTGGTACGGGCTCCCCGTGATGGGCGATTTTTACGCGGAGATGATGAACATGCTACCGAGAAGTGACACAGCAGGACACACTGATGATGGATTTGGTAACAGTACGGACGGCAAGTCTTCGATTGCGTTGTTCACGCGTCTCGATCTGCTGCGAATGCAACGAATTGTGGGCAACAAACGTGCTGAGCGCATGTGTCAAGCCAATGCTGCTAAACCTACATTCCTCTTCTGCTAGAGATGCCAGTCATATCATGTATACAGTCATTCTCTTTTCACCCGTAACTACCATACTTGTCTTTCCAACCATCAACCTACCTCATAATATTACGTATAACTAGAAACTCCTTTTGTCATGATTTGATGTTCGCTCCGATGGATCTCTAAACTACGGCACTGAATGTGGTCACCACCGAAATATATCTTTCAAGTCGCTTGCCATCTTCAACTTTAGTGCGCTCGAGTTCTCGTCGCGCGTGGCTGTAAACACCCATACCTGCAATATGATATAAAGTTACATTTTAAAACGAAGGGCTCGCGATTTAAAAAGTATATTATGCACATTTCATTGAAGCCCAGACTAATTTTGGTGTTCAAAATTAGTCAGTGTTCAGAATTAGTCTGTACGAACTGATTTCAGACAATTTAGTGTGAGTTCGATGAAAAGTTGCTTACATAAATGAGTCTGGACCAGACTAACTACTGTAATCACTGTACTGATGAACCCTTGGCGACCTGCTGTCATGCGGTTAATAAATCACGAGCGGTGAACAATCGAAGGCGTAATACAGAAATCTTCAAGGGTGGCATTCTCTCACTTGACAGTCACGAATCATTCACCTGTAGCCGCCCGCTCCTTGATGTTGCTATTGACGCTAAAATAAAAACAGAACGATTGTCAGTAGAGGTGGCTATACATCCGCGTTACCGTTAGGGCCGAACCCCCATGACACGGGCCGTGCAGCATAGACCTTCACAAAGACAGCCACATTGCTCGTGAGGATACACAGACGGAAGCCAACTTACCAGCGTCCGATTTCACTGACGTATCCGTCCGCGGTGAGGTTGCGCCCTCAGTTGCGTAGAGCGCACGGCAGCACATCCGCGTTGCCGTTGGGTCCGAAAGGAAGCACCATACATGCGCCAGCGCACAAACGCTCGAAGGAGGTGGTTATCGAGCCTCCGGCGAAAAAGGTCACAACAATGTTCTGACCGTGGTGTGGATGTCGACTGACGAAGTGACTAATGTAGTTAAGCCAGTTGCATTAATCGTAAACAAATTGAATGCAAAGTTTGCTGTACTTACGCCGCTTGCGTTAAGCGTTAAGCGTTAAGCGCAAACGATTAAATGAAGATTCTTGTAGCTTGGCTGTGTAAGCCAACAGCATGAAGTATTGAACGTCGGCACACTCTCTATACATTTAGGGTGTGTTCGTCAACAGTAATCGCAAAAGCAGCACTGCCAATGTCAATTAGGACATCACAGCGTTCAAGATTCAACGATTATTACGCTCGCGGTGGTCTACTGGCGAATACGTTACCGGTCTTCGAAGTTCATTATTCGTATATATTAACTTTATGTCTTATCATATATAACTTAGTTCCGTTGCGAAGAAGGACCAGAGTTTTTAATTTGATGGCGCTTGTACCTGATTGGTCTTCGAAAATTATACTACAAAACTCAATGTCAATATCGAACAGAATTTTAAACCAAAGTTGCATAATGCTTCTGCGTAGATAGAAACGGCTGAAACCGAACCCTCATTTAGTGCCGTTGGAAGTCCAAGGTTGCGCACACCGTCTGAGTGCGTTAGCCACTAAAGGCAAGAAGTTTGTTACCGTTGGATGTCAGCTCAATGTCCAACGGTACATAATTGTAGAATTATTGAAGATTATTGAACTGTACCGACGATATCACCGTTGGATCCATCTGGATGCCGACTATGGCGCCAGTCGATTGCGAGGTTGGATATCAGCAGCGCGGGTAGAACTTCTACGGTAGAAGGACAACAAGTAGAAGGGCAACAAGGGGGGGGGGGGCTTGTCGAACAATAAAATCACACCATTACGTCGTACGCAACACCGAAGGTCCTAGTGCGGACATGCTACCCCGTGACATAAGCACTCGGGTAAGAGTGACGATGGTTGGGAGCATGACGCCAGCTCAGACAGCAATATGCAAGGAGCGATTTCAACTCAATTTACCTCTCTGTCGTGATGTTCTACGTTGGCTTGAACACAACAATCGCGTATACAAACGCCACAAAGAGGAGTCTCAGCGTGAAGTTAATACTATTCGTTCAAATGGTATCCCGACTAGTGTCATTATTGACAGCACATCAGCAGCAACAAATATGGAGTCGTCAGATATGGAGTCGTTGATTAACAGTGTCAGTGATGAGGGCACATACTCTTCGTTTGGATCAACTGTTGAGGAAGGACGTGATCCTACCGTTGAAGATACGTGGATTGGCGCGTCTAGTTTCCTGGTTCAACCTCCGCAGCCTAAATATATCGACGTTATAGTTCGCAAGTCTAATGGCTACGCACCAATGTTGAAGTGGGGGGTATGTCTGAAGATGTTTCCCACGCTATTTACATGTGGCTGTGGTGGGCCAAGGGAGCGCCGAGAAAAAGAAATCTCTGTACGCAAATGGATTTTGCGATGCTTACGTATTTATGGCAACCAATTTGAAAAGCATCATGCGTATATGCTGTTAGCGCTTGATTTCTTGGCGACAGAGAATGCAAGAAGGACATTATATATTAAATGGACATTAAGCGGAAGGCGGTGAATGCAGGCAAGATTTAAAAAAAGTGTGGAGCTCGAAGCAATAAAGTATTTCAAGTATTTGTGGATGTCGTGCTAAGGGCATCAAGGCGCGCCCTCCACCACAAGAGGTACCGCATGTTATCGACCTATGAAAGGGGCTTCGCGTGCCTGAGACGGCATTTTACGGGTCTATTGCTGGGCGAATGCGCGCCCGCCACGATCTGTTCGGGATGTTGAAGCGATCTGGTCCTCTTCGGATATTCTTTACGGTATCCCCAGATTCTGCAGACACTTACAACATTGCGATTAAGGTAGGCCGATTATCAAGAAAAGAAGTTGAAGAGGCCAACATGAGGGTAATGCCCAATCGAGCAAAAAGAAAACGATCGCATCATCGTACCCAATGGAGTGCGCCCGATATTTCTTCCGAGTAATGGATACAGTTATTGATGTACTGTTAGGATGGAATCAGAAAGCTCATGCTCCAAAACGAAGAGGAGGGATATTCGGAGTCATCCGTGCGTTTGGAGCAACTGTGGAAACGCAATGTGCAGGCGATCTACACGCCCATTTCGCTGTTTAGTTGCGAGGCTTTCCGTCAACTAGCGTAGGGTTAGTACATTCGATACAATCTGATCCACAAATTAGAGCTCGAATGACTGCCCTAGCTGATAAAGTCTTGACGACAAAACCACCACGTATTCTAAAGGGAAGTGTGTGCCGATTCTTTAAGCCAGAAGAAGTTCACTTGGGAAAAACTTGCATTCAAGATGAATGTCATCTTTGATTGCATCGTCCTATAGGGTGTGAGTACGTCAATGCGTACAATCCGGTCACCATGTCCGTACTGAAATGCAACCATGACGCCCAATTCGTTGTCAGCAGTGGCTCGAAGGACACAGCTACGTACGTCGTCAAATACGGCTTTAAAAATCAACATCCTGTTGATAACCATGCAGCACTTTCATTGGCAGCATTTGCAAAGGCTGCCATGAAAGCTAACACACTACCTTCCGACGCAATAGACATGGAACGCAGTTGCAGAATGTTGGGATCAATGCTGTACACGATCACAAACGAGCAAGAGGTGGCGGATCGAATGGCCGCTTTGTACCTGCTGAATGAAAGGCCTTTCTGGTTTTCGCATGGCTTCGTGCACATGAATCTTCGGAGTATGCTGCAAAAACGAGTTGAATCTGTTGAGCTAAGCCTTTCCCAAAAATCACTATCTGACCGAAACAATATTTCTACCGATATAATACTCGATCGGTATTGGAAGCGCCAAGCATCTCTTGAAAATATCCCTTTCATTGATATTTGCGAAAAATACAAGCGCGTGGGTAAATCGGCAGCAATCAGTACCGACTCAAATTCAGCATTTCGATCTGTTCATTTTACTAATATGACAGTGGGTAAAGTTCTTGTAATTTGTGGCGAAGAAATCCCTGATATTGCGAGCAATCTCGAGTCGAGTACTTTCGACTATTTCTACGAAGCTGTACTGACACTTTCAAGCCTCACCGCCGAAAGACAATGCTAAATCCTCATCGATCACCTTTGGTAAGCTATCGTTCGTTCGTACAACATACTGGAGTGAAAGATAGTTATGTACGACATCTTCAACAGTTTCAACAGCAGTGGAACAGAGCTCAGCAGAGTGTTCACAACGAAACCGAATCAGCAGAGGCGACACTTTTAATATATCGTCCTCCGCCAACTACTTCTTGGGTTCCAATGGATGATTGTGGACGTGATATTCGACGGGGGCTTGGTGGAAATGTCGACGATGCAATTCCTGACGATTTCTTCGATAATTCAACCATTTCAGATCCAGATTTGTCCACAGAAAAGCTGTCAAAAGATGCATATGACGTTATCAATTCCGTACCTATGCTACAGACAGCAATCGGGGTAGCTGGACGAGCGTATAATTTTGTGAATTCAGTATTGCTACCGTCTGACTTTGCTAGCAGCGATTACACTTCACTGATTGTTACGTCAGCTATTGCTTCCGAGGGAGACCGCTTTCTTGGCACACACAACTTCATTTCGCAGTTTAAACAAGCTCGTACACGTCTGGAGCGATTGTCGGAATGTTCTGCGCCAGTTCCATTTCATTCACAAGAGAATCTTCCACTTTACACACCAACGACGTTACCTTCATTTGCAAACTTTGTGGAGGTATCCAAAGCATTTGAGCTTAATTTCTGGCAGCATGTTATGTTCGAGGTTGCCGCTCGGCATTTATTGTACGCCTATTCCCAGGATATTGATACCGTACTATCGGAGCCATTGTTTCCATTGGGATCCCGACCTGCACTATACGGCATTAAGCCTCAGCTAATTGGCTATCTCGGAGGAGAAGCTGGTACTGGGAAATCAACAGTGATAGATGCATTGCTGGAATTTGCGAGTAGTTGGGGACGTGCAGGTACAGTTGAAACGTTGGCATTTACAGGAGCCGCAGCAATTAACGTTAAGGGCAGAACAATGCACAGCGTCAGAAACCTGAAACTCAGTGGTACTGAACCGAATGCTCCGCCCACAACAGAGATGACTTCAAAACTCAAAATCCTCGTTATATTTGACGAAATCTCAATTATTGATCAAGGGTTGCTTGACGGTACAGATGCAGTATCCCGGATTATGTCGAGGACACCACACAAATTTATGGGTGGTCAACACACCTTACTAATTGGGAATCTCTTGCAACTACCACCAGTAGCAGGGTCACCATGTAAGTAAATCATTTGGTTTTACTCGTTGATGTACATGAAAATAACAACTCGAAAAATGAATAGGTTTTCAAGCTCCACCACCCACGGCTAACATGCAGCGCCATGCTGGTTACGCATTGTACTCCGCGATCAACTTCGTCGTGTTTCTTATAAAAAAATATGCGAGCCACGTTTGATCCTGAATACACAAAAATACTGGATGATTTACGTTGGGGTCGACTGTCGGATGCCCAACTTGCAACCCTGAACACGCGAGTTCTGATTGAAGAAGAAGAAGATGTACCTACAGCAGACAGCCGAGACACTTTTTATCGCTCTGTTTTGGTTTGTACGAACAAACTCCGATGTGCAATAAACCACATCATGACCTGTCGGATTGCCCAAACACGACTGCTACCCGTCTACGAATGCATGGCATTGCCGTGTTCTCGCTCTAAGACGATTTTTGAACATCTTGCCAATTGCAGTGATCATTTGACGGCCCTGGTCCCGATGAAACTGATTTTTTTTGTCGGGACGCCCGTCATGGTTACACGTAAACACCCTAAGCTACTTGATGCTGGCATCATTGCCAACGGAGTAATCGGAACCATTGTCGGATTGTACCCTCACCTGAAACCCTTCCGTGTAGCACCTACGAAATGTCCGGACTTACGATTCACAAGCTGCTACGACAGCCAGAATTGATCCTGATCAAACTGCATGATTACCATAGCACGCTTGTCAATGGACTACCGGATGGAGTAATAGGCTTGCCCCCGTTACAGGCTAAACTGAATCTTGAGTGCATACCCAATTTATCACAAGCAACAGTAACAGTTGATCGATTCGCTGCCGTCCCCGCTTTTGCGTGTACAACTGAGAAACGACAAGGACAAACTTGTCACGACGACATCATCGTAACTCTGCTCATCCGCCGCAAAGGTGTGCCGAAGCAGACCTTGTACGTTGCACTATCGAAAGCGGGGGCTTGCAGGGTCTCACTCTCACGGGGAAAATCACGAAGGAGTGTCTTGATCAGTTCAGGCCGACAGAGGCAACTCCAAATGAAATGCAGCATATCGTGCTACCACCGTATGCAACTGGCGCAGATAAAAATGCGTGTTATCAATGGAAGAGCACGCAAACGTTAACAGCATAATAAAAAGTTGAGATGTGCGCTTGACATGCGCTATTACGATTTTCCAATTCAGTTGACAAGGCAGACTTAAAAGTCGTTGGTAGTCTTCTAGATGTGTAGTATTTTTTCAGTTGGAATTGCGTTTATAGACTGAGAGACCCTCGCGCTACCGGCCACCGTATCGCCAGACATTATTGCATCTATTGCCTGCTAACTTCAGTAATAATTTCTNGTGTATCAATACTTTGTTCCAGTAGGCGCCGCTAGAATCTAAGTTTGGATCAAACGGAATTTGAAATGTTTTTTGTCATTCATAGTTCTAAAACACTTAGTCCAATATTTTAAGTAAAGTTCTTTATTTGAGTTTCTCTGTTAAACAAACTTTAGTTGTTGAACTAATTCGATCGTCTTTATAATATGTAATAATGATCAAAATGTTCTGAAAGTGTGTGAATAATTGGCTTGTGGACCAAAGTTGCATCAATTCTCAGTGATATTCCACAGCGCATCAAAACTTTAGCGTACGATTCCGAATAATTATTACTCGAACTCATTTGAACGGGCAGTATTCAAACTGCTGACCCCAATATTTGTCAGACTAATTATGAATATTTTTACGCAGACTAATTTTGAATCCAGTAATT